>JAUUDZ010414932.1:2972-14789 GCA_032361705.1 Panulirus versicolor | reverse complement strand
AGTGAATGTGAATAGAATTGTAGCCAGAGGTAAGTTGGTTTGGGTAAGTGGAGTGCCTTTGGTACCTGAGAGTGGATGTGATAGCGGGTGAACTATGGGAGTTGCCATAAGTCACAAGCTGGGGGATGGGTACATTAATGAACGTGTGCAAGGGTAGGCGTGTGTCTGTTAGAGCAAAGATGAGTATATTAGAAGTTCTAGCAGTCCCGATAGTATCGTATGGTTGAGACTACTGGAACTTGGACGCAAAAGAAAGGAAGAACGTGGAAGGAAGAACGTGGATGGTTACAAACGAATCGTTTGACGATGTGTTGCGTAAGGCATAATCAGGAAAGATTTCTGCGAATATATTTTACGTAAACCTGAGTGAGTGTTTGTAAAGACGACTCCAGGGCAAAAATATATCCTTAGCTTCACCAGTGGTAAAAGCCAGGCTTCGGGATGATACTGTCATCTGGATACCAGTGCAACGCAGGGTAGTACACAGACCCTCCAAGCTCATTGGTCCCTCGAGCTACAAGTAGATCAACATCTGGAATAAGACGGTAGAACCCCCCCCCCCCCCCCTTCCCCTTGAGCACACACACCGTTAGGTCCCTTGAGCACATCGGTGCAACCCTTGACCACAATGCTATGACCCCTGGGTATGATGTGCTTGGCCTTAGACCTGACCTTTAAAGGTCACTAAACACTGTCTGTTACAAGAGAGCGGCTCTTGATATCCACAAGCTACGTAGATTCATCTGTGGTCGACAAATATCTCCACAACTTTCTCCGACACCATGACTCTGAATGTCTGTTCTATGCTTATTTCCGACTTTACAGCCGCTGAAATCAGGAAACAGCTATTTCAAAAACCTACTTTTTTCCCAAAAATGGTAATTTTCGAACACGTACCCCAAGTTCTTCCTAGGTGTCAGTACATCCGTTAAGTTTAGAAGAATCTGTGTTCAAGACTCTCGTTGTTGTTTTTTCTAATGTCATGGGCAGAGCTGCTCCTACAATAGAGCCTTGTCCGTCTTTCTCCTCGCTTGCCCACGTCTGAGGGAAAATGTGTTCACCTCCCTCGTAACAAAGTACACTCTCCACCCATGTGTTGTACCAGCGACCTGACTATGCTAACCCATACCTCCATCCTTTCTCGTCTTTACAATGTGTCATTCCTCCACCATTCCTCTCCTTCCCTGCCCCTGCCCTCATGGTTATTCCTCTGTTGAAATTCATTCAGTGCTGTGTTGGATACTGTTATGACCTGTCACCAACACGGTTCACTTGTCATACAAAGGAAAATCCTCTTCCTTCTTATCTTTGATTCTTTACAATTTCCCGTTAGTGCGGAACTTCCTCCCGGCATGTGTGTTTATGATGCGTACATATTGCAGGCTTTAAAGAGATCCTGATACTGTTTTGATTGCCTGGCACGATCTGCTGGTATGTGTTAAGCTGTGTTTGTTGTTTTTGTCACATGAACTTCCCTTGAGGGTCAGGTCAGAAATGAGAGGGGAAAGTTGACTGTTGCTGAGCAAGACGAGTCTGCAGAGGTCGACTGGTGACAAAACGGAAAACAATATGTATTCCATCTACTTTACTCTGGGAGGTCGGAGACCTTTGGTCATACGAGGGAAGTCTGGAGAGAAAATGTTATGAAAAGCTTTATTGATAAAGATATCTGGGATAATGGGAAGATGTGGCAAACCACTTGAAGTTGTGCTAAGCGATAGAGAAGATATATATATCGAACTGCCTTGAAAGCGTCGGAAAAGTTACCCATTTATGTCTGTCTCTCGAACTTTAGAGGATATTGGAGTAAAGGCTTATAGATCTGTGTTATGGTGGGAGGATTGTACCTCCTAGAAACAGGTTGTGTCTACAAGACAGTAGTTCTCTTCACTCCTCATTCTGACATCTGGACAGCCTCTGGCTGTAATGTGTGAGCTGTGTGTGTATCTGGAATCTAGGTAATAACCTGAGCAACGAGGTTCAACCCTGAGGAAAAGACTAGCCTTCTGGTAAGGACAGGTTATGAAATCAACATTGGTTTTGCGTTGTCTGGCGTCTTATTACGATAAGGTTGAGCCATATAGAAAAGGGGGCGAGCCTTTTGGTAACGACAGAGTGGGAGATCAGCCATTTCTGTGAAAAAGGAATAATTTCATTTTACATCTGAAGCCAAAGCTGGGAAGAAAATGGATAAAAAAAAAAAACGTTTCCTCTCAGATTTACTCTTATGCCAACTGTTGATGGACGGGGCTACGGAACACGAGTAAATAAAGTGAGGAGCAGGCTGAGAGAGAGAGAGAGAGAGAGAGAGAGAGAGAGAGAGAGAGAGAGAGAATTAACCAACAGCTCCTACGACAAGATTTGGCCAAAGTGGCCAAAGGGTGAAGGCTCGGGTGAGCGATGAGGCAAAGGCCAAGAAGACCTACCGTGTGACCAGAACATTAGCAGATGCAGGTGTGTGTGTGTGTGTGTGTGTGTGTGTGTGTGTGTGCCATTCCCCGGGGATCAGTCCGGGAGCAAAGCGTTTCATCCAGCCACAGTATTCTAGCCAATCAGATCGACGAGAATTACTGCACGTATCGCAGGATTGGCTGCTGTTGAATGTTTCAGACTCTCAAAAACCTGTACTAGTCCGTGTGAGGATGGAATGGCTCGGGGAACGAGTGCTCACAGAAAACGTAGACGATTTTGAGCAAGTGACTCTACCGAGAAGACGAAGCGGCAGATACTGTCGTTCTCTGAGGTAGAAACCGGTGGTGAATGGCGTTAGAAAACTCGTGATGAAGAATATAAGAAACCAGTGATGAGTTGATGTTAGAAACCCGATGTGAGTGACGTTATAAATCGTAATGGATGACGTAAAAAGGCTACGATGATTTTCGTTTGAAACCAGTAATAAGAGATATAAGAAACCTTAGATAAATGACTTTGAAAATCAGTGATGCGTAACAATAGAAACCAAGATGAGTGACGCTAGAAACCAGAGAAGAGCGACTTTAAAGACCCGAGTAGATGACGCAAGAAGCCGGTGATGGTTAGTGTTAGAAACTAGCGATAAAATACGTTAGAAATATGTAAAGCGTAGTTAGAAACCAGTGGTAACTAATGCCAAAAGCAAGTCATATGTGTATGCTCGAGAGCAGCGATATGTGACGTTAGAAACCGTTAATGGGCAACGTTAGAAACCACTGATGGATAATGTTAGAAACCTTTGATATATGACGTTAGAAACCGGGCGAGCGACATAAGAAACTAGTGATTATTGGCTTTAGAAACCCCTGATAAGAGGTCAGAAATCGATGATAAGTGACGAAAACCCGTGATGAATGACATTAGAAACCGGTGCTCAGATTAAAAACCGGTGATGGGTCATGTTATAAACAGGTGACAAAGGATGTTAGACTTTGGTTAGAAATCGAAGATCATTAGTGTCAGAGACCAGTTGTAAGTGACGTTAGAAACCAGTGACTAGTGACGATATAAACGGTGATCAAGACGTTAGAAACCAGTGCTGGGTGAAAACTAGTAGTGGCTCTCGGTAAAAAACAAATATGCTACACTAGGAACCCGTGATATGTGACAAAGATGGTGACAAATGGCGTTTGAAACCTGCATTGACAGGCATTAGAGACCAGTGATGTATGACCTAAGTATTAGCGAGATGTGGCGTTAGAAACCGCCAGATGTCGGGAATGAGTAACGTTAGAGAACCGCAAACTGGTTTAATCTTAGCCAGTAGGGGTCTAGCGTTCGGTTAGAGAACGAAGAAACGTGCTTATGGCTGGTTCTCTAATATAACGAAACCTGAAAGAGGAAAGAAGACAATCAATTCTGGACTGATAGGTGGAGCCGTCATTTATATGTCCATATCTTAAAAAGAAATAAAAGAAATAAATAATAGTTCTCTCCGTCTCCAACGTCTTACCTTGACCTTCAAGTCGGAAGTGTACAGACGCAGGTGTCTGGTTTGGTCTGTGGGATAATCCACTCGTGGAAGCCACACCCAGCCATCACACAACCCTCCCTCCCTCCCCCCACCCACCGAGCACCTGTGGTGAGTGGATGATATCCCCATATGCCACCATGGGAGTCACTCAGCTTCAGCACGAGCGGCCGGGTGCACTGTGTTCCTCTTCTCTTGACCTACAGCTTGAGGCAGACCCCCATATCACTCTATCCAGCAGAGTCACCAGATGCCACAATGGTTAGCTACGTCAGTAAGCTACGACGGTAAACTACATCAGTAAGCTACGTCAGTAAGCACCTCGAGATAATCCACGAAGCAATGAGAGGATGCAAGAGTGAACCAGCATAATTCCTAGTCGTAGTACAACACCCGCTACAACAACAGGTAAGGAGTACCATCAGTAGTAGAATAAAACCAGGAGTTTGGATGGCAAGACTCCTTCCCATGACACAAGGAGATGCTCTATCGTCCAGCCATCAGCAACGTAGAGTCACTTCGATGCTACAATTCTGCAAGTCTAGAGAAACTACACCAACCACTCACAGCGACATCGGACCACTTCGAGGCCACAAGAACCAATTCGATGCTACAAAAAAGAATTGAAAGAAGGCACAACAATTAGCCACCAGCAACATCAAGCCACATCACGGCTACACAAGTAAATCGAGACAAGCTCCAGCGATCACCCAACACCAAACAATGAGCCGCTTCCCAGCTACAACTGTAAGTCCTCAGAAGCTACAGTGACCACCGCTCGAGAAGCAGGACCCAGGTCTAGACAGCAACGCGTCTGGGATCTCCAGACAAGCGGCCCCGGGATACGAGTGTTTCAGCCGTCACACACAAGAATGTCACTCACGTGTCCCCGAGGGGGCCGGAGGAGGAGGAGGAGTGAAGGGGAGAGAGAGAAGGTAAAGAAGAGAGGTGGTAAAGGAGAGAGTTAATATGAAGGAAGATAGAGGAGGAAGGAAAGTGAAACGGGGAAGTAGATGGGAAAAGATTAGGGGTACATAAGGTGGTGACGTGTGAGACCACAGCAAAACTTTAGAGAAGAATATCGAGTAGTGAGAGTAAAGAGCAGCAGCAGGTGAGAGGAGGGAGGGCGAGGTAGAGAGTTAGGAAGTAAGAGGAGACGGTGTGGGAGTGAGGCGAAGAGTAGAGAGCCAGGAGAGAGGAGCTGCGACAGGAGCGCGGCAGTTTGGGAAAACATCAGAAACGTTGTTTACTGTGTTACATGGACGGTGGAGGAGGCAGGGGAGGAGCAGGGAGAGTGAGGGACCCGCCGATGGTGATGGGTAACGAGGATATGGGAGAGAGTGAAGGGCAAGGGTAAGGAGAGAGGGAGAGAGAACCAGGGGATGATGGCAGGTGAAACACGGGGCGAGAGGACACAAGATGTCTCCTGCGGCAAAAAAGCCTTCATATCGTCTCATTAACCATTGGCATGGCGGATCATTAAGGACAAAGGGGTTCCACTACAGCCAGACACATCTCGCTGGCACACTTTCAAAGTGGAGGGGACGAGACATGAGACACAGATGTTATGTATCGCTGAAGTGTCTGAGAAGGTCTGTGTAGTAGTAGTTAGTTAAGGACAATATTGTAACAAATGCTTAAAAGAGAATTAAGTATATTTAGTGTTCTTTTTTTCCGAACAAAGAATTTGGCCAGCTGTATCGAGTGGGTTAGATGGTATATACAATTTTATGAGAGGTTCAGCCTATTATAGTTCAGAAATGATAATATTCACACATACTACCCAATATATGATAGTAAATGTGAATATGTATACCTTTGTATTCTCTGTGTGCCGTAGAAGGCGACTGAAGGGTGCGGGAGCGGGCGGCTGGAAACGCTCCCTTTCTTGTGTATCAATTTCTGCAAGATGGAGTAGGAACCAAGAAAGGGATACGGATGTAACCAGGATGAGAAGAGATACGGATCATGTTTGAGGAGACAAACCTAGCTGTTCTGGCTCCGAGTGAAACAAAGCTAAGGGTAAAGGGGAAAAATGGTCTGGAAATTAGGAGTAAAGTGAAGGGTTGATAAGAGACCAATAGCTAAAGAAGGAATAGCACTACTCCTGAAACTGGAGTTTTGAGAGTACATGAAAAAGTATAAGGAAGTGAATTCTGGATTGTCGTCGGAAAATATGAAAGTGAATGGTGAGAGACTGGTGATTATAAGTGCTTATGCACCTGCCCATGGGAGCAGCCGAGTGAGTGTCAGCAGTTTTGATGAAAGAGACCATGTATTAGTGATGGATGATTTGAATGCGAGAGTGAGTGATGTGGCAGTTGAGGGTATAATTTGAGGGCATAGGTATTCATTATTATGAATGGAAACAGTTAACAGCCTGTGGAGTTGTGTGCTAAAAGAGGATTGGTGAATGGGAATACCGGTTTAAAAGGAGGGACATACACAAGTATACGAGTAGGAGCATTATTGGATCACATATATAATTTTTTAGGCGGGCAAGAGAGAATTTTGGATGTAAATTTACTGAGAGGGGCAGCTGATGGGATGTCTGATCTCTCATCTTGTGAAGGCAAGGATGAAGATTTGTAGGGGTTTTAGGAAAAAACGAAATAGAATCGGTGAGAAGAGAGTACTGACAGTGAGCGAGTTAGGAAAAGATACGAAGCAATGACAGGAGATTGAGAGTACAATGGCAAAAGTTGAGTGCAAATGAAGCAAGAGATAAGTGAGGAATGAAAGGTATTAAGGGAAGCAGCGATGGCATGTCCGAGAGATGCATGTGGTATGCGAAAGGTTGGATATGGGCAGATTAGAAAGGGAAGAGAGTGGTGGGATGAAGTTGCGAGCGAAAGAGATAAGGGAAGGAGTGTAAATGATTGGGGAATGCAGAGGAGAAAGCAGCAGAAGCTCAAGAGGAAGGTGCAGGTGTTGAAAAAGAGGGCAAATGAGAGTCGAAATGAGTCAGCATACGTAAACTTTAGGGAGAATAAGATGTTTTGAAAACAGTGTGCGGAAAACAAAAGAATAAATAGGAACATCAGTGAAGGGGGCAAAAAAGATTGTAATGAAGTGAGAAGATGAAATGAGTATTTTGAAAGACTGTTGACTATGTTTAATGATGTTGACCATGTTTGGTGGTAGATGTAGGGTGTTTGGATCGTGGTGGTACACGGAGCGAGTCCATGGAGATCAGCTTGGTGAAGAGAGAGGTGGTGGTGAAAACTTTACATGGGATGAAATGTGGCAAGGCGGCTGGAATGGATGAATTTGCTGTTGAGTCTTATCAAAAAAGCAGTTGACTGTGTTGTTGATCGGTAAGTTAGGATTGTGAATGTCTCTATGGTTCATGGCGAGGTGGCTGAAGATTGTTGGGGTGCATGTATATTGCCATTGTATAAAGGCAAAGGGAATGAAGGTAAATGTTCAAACTACAGACATGCAAGTTTGATGAGTGTACCTAGCAAGTTCTATGGGAGGTTAGTGACAAGAGTGATTGCATGTACAGAACATCAGAATGGAGATCAGTGTAGTTTTAGAAGTGTTAGAGGGTGTGAGGATCAGGTGTTTGCTATGTAAAATGCGTGTGAGAAACATTTAGATAGATAGATTTGTATGCGTCGTCACACCTGGTGGAATAACATCTCTGAACCTATATTTCCTGTTGTCCGACCATCTCTGAGTTACATCACTCCTATCTACTGGTCTACTTCCTATCCCACTCCTCCTCCATCCCCTCCTTCGCTAGATCCTTCTCCTCTTCCTCCTCCTCCTCCTCCTACTGTTACCACAGCATCGCAGCAGGACCTTCCGGTGATCCTTCTCTATCTCTCTTGCTGCGGGGGCGGCGGCGGCTCGTTACTATTCCCCTCTCGACCGTGGGACGTCTGCTCCTCCAGCAGCCTTGCTTATTACACTGGATGAATGTTTTTCTTCGGAGGCAAAGAACGTTCTGCCATAATGTTCCTGGAGACAGATGCAGTCCCCAGCATTTGCATATTAAGGTTACAAGTCAAACGAATGGGAGTAGAAACGATCGTGTGGGGAGTGCCGGCGGAATCTGGCGTTGGGGAGAGCGAGTGGAGCGCGGGTTGGGAGAGTGAATGAGGAGGGATTGGAAAAGTGAGGGAAGTGGAGTTTTAGGAGTGAGAGAAATGGATTTAGAGAAGTTAGAAAGGTGAATCCCGGGAGAATGAGAGAGCTGGGGTTTGGGAGAATAAATGAGGTTGGCACAGATAAAGCGACGAGGGAGGTGAAGATTTAGGAGTGTGAGAGAAGTGGGCTTGGAAGAGTAAGAAAGGTGAATCCCTGAAGTGTGTGTTAGGGGGAAGGGGGGTCGAGACTGGGAAGGGTAAAGTAAATGGCGTTCTTGTAAAGAGAGAGAGAGAGAGAGAGAGAGAGAGAGAGAGAGAGAGAGAGAGAGTTATATTTTGAAGAATGTGAAAGACGTGCGGGAGGGGAGATGGTGTAAGTGAAGAGAGTGAGGAAAGAAAACCAATAATGAAATACTCGGAGGTCCAAAAGCCCGGGAGGGAGAATAGATGCCCGGGAACCCAGATGACCTTGGAAGCCCAGGAGAGTGGATGTCCAGGAACGTCAGAGCTCAGAAGCCCTGGAACTCAAGGTCCCAGGAACAGGCAAACCAAATGCCCGTGAGTCCAGTAGCCCAGGATCCCAAGAGCCCGGCATTCTGGAAACCCAAGAGCTCTGGCGCCCGGAAACCGAAGAGGTCGGCAGGCCAGGATATCGGGAACCTGAGAGCCCACAAGCCCAGAAAACCAAGAGCTCAAGAGAACGGGAACCCAAGGGCTCAGAAGCCTAGGAACCTAAGAGCTCAGAAACCTGGTAATCCAAGAGTGCAGGAGCCCAGGCAGCTGGAGACTCAGAAGCCTGTGAGCCTGGGATCCCAGGCGCCCAGGAGTATAGAAATCTGGGAGCCCAAGAGGCCCATGTTTTGAAAAAGAAAATGGGAAGCTGCCTTGAATTTCCTGACCAGCGTTATCGAGCTTCTCCATGTTCCTCTGTTAATGAAAAAAGGAAAATGCTGCTTTTACGTAAATTCTGACTTTGCGAAGTAATCCATGAACTTCAGAGAATTCCCTTATCTTTCGCAAAAGATAGAATTTTCGCCATCATTATAAATAATAGAATTTTTCAGTGTTCAAACAAGAGAGATCTGTAATCTACCCTTCAGTTTCTCAATAACCGTTGGTGCGCCAGCCGGGGGAACGCTAGCGTAGAGACATGAAGTTCTAGATCCGTTCTACCGTCGACGTTTCGCACAGTTTTATATTACTTATCACATATAGATGGCTTCAGCCCTAGTCGTGCGTAGTGGTCGGCCGAAGATGATGTAAGGTTGAGTCACCCTTAGATCTGCCATAGAAAACCTAGAAGAGCTTTTGGGAAGAATGATACTAGACGTGAAGAAAACAGGAGACAAAGAAGTAGAGAATAAGGAAGGAATTAGGCGAAAACCAAATAAACAAAGAAAAAAATGTCTTTGGCGAGGTTGAGGGGTTGGAGATTTGATGAAGAGTTCCAAAACGTCCCGTAATTCTCGCCGGGCCCATAATGCAACCTCGACAAGCCATGTTGTCAACGGTGCAAGAAAATGAGGCGCAAATCCCTGGTGGAACACGATACGTTGGAAGCCACGGACACCTTAGTGGGATTAATCCTACTGGCACGACCGTATGATTGTACAACCCTCGTGTATGATGACGTAAAGCGTTCATATCCAAAGGTCTATACCGTCGTACCCAAGGGTCATACGGTCTAGTTCAGCCTCGGAAGGGTCGTATCGTTTATCGTTTAGATCAAGCGGTCAGAGAAATGCCAAACTCATAATCTGCTTCGAGGGATGGAAATGTATGTGCGACCGAGACTAGTGGAAAGAGAAGCCAGGTAAAGCAACAACAGGGCAGTGTGATTAACCATCGTTAATACACTTGATCAACCATGCAGGTTATCGTTTTCTTTTGAATGTTAGCCGAGACAGCACGGGCTTTCTCGTTAACTATACATCCTAACCGTGATAATGTACAACTAGTTGCCCCTGAAAATGTCTTTTAGAAATAAATGAAAGTTTGGCGTCTATGTCTTTCTGTTTCCTGTGGGTTTATCTGAATTTAATCTCCGTGGTACCATTGTGGTTATGTCGCTGTGTGGTAACTGTGGTCCAAGCCGTTTGCTTGTGCCTTCAGGATGTAGTCAGATTAAAGAAACTGAACGTGGGATAAAGAAGAAAAAATATCAAGATTCCAGTCTCCTTTATCTCTGGTCTGGGTCCTTTGATTTTATCATGTTCGGGTCCAGAAAAGTTTGGAATGTTTATCTGACTACCAAATGAGGCAAACTTTTTTCTTTCCCTTCAACCCCAGTAGCCTAGCAGCAGAGTGGCCAAAGAAAGTGCTCAGCTTTTGTCGTTATTCAAACTTACCGTCCAACATTTGTTCTCCTCACAGTTTATGCCCTGGGGTGTACGTGATAACTTTGTAGTAGATTTGGGCTATTTTAGTTTTTCGTGGACGTACACTGGATCCATAAAAATGACATTTTGTGAAGTTGGTGTTTGTGCCTCTTCTCATATCTTGTGTTTATACTCGTCTGAATAAAGTATCTGATAGTCCCAACTTAATTTCGTCATGTATCCTGAAAACAGCAAAGCACAGAAGAACAAACAACATCAAAAAGATCTCGAAAACTATGGCTTTTAGAGCAGATTTCAAACTAGGATCATACGACCCTAAAATTTGGCGTTGTAGCTTAGAAACTTCATCTTCGTATTTCTGTTACACAGCTGTTACTCCGTCAGTTCTCGATGTGACCCATGTTGCATTAACAACAGAGATGGATTTTGGTTCATCCTCGTCATGATTGCTCTCCATACCCTGTTTACTCTAATTGCCATAGGATATTTCTTTGAAGTGGGACACTTGGTTCTTGTTATCCATGCCTTTACTTGTTAAACACACTTCTTATTCCGGCCCATATAACCCTCTTGCACAACAGAATTACCTGTCAAGTCGTAAGGTTGATCCTAAATTTTGATGTATCATCAGCATTTCTTTCGATGTGTATAACATCCCGTTGATGGTTGGAGAAGCTGCCAGATCCCACCTGCTTGAGGTTACACCTCGTGTGAAAAATCACCTTTGGCATGGCTTTATCATCGTCAGTTGACGTAACAGCGAAGAATCTCGTCACTTAAGTCCACCCTTTCCCTGATGCTGATTATAGCGCAGCCTTGGACCTGCCGGAGCACTTAGAGAGAGGTACGTGGGTAACACCAAGATCCTTACATAAAGAGGCTCCGAGATAATCATTAATGAATATATACATAGATAATAAGTCCGTGGGTGGAATAAAATCCCGCTGGTTTAATGGCGACAGTTTGTTTTGCTCTCTAACATCCTGTGACATATGAAGCAAATAAGTTAACATATTATATACTGTTATCCATTAATTAAATCGTTGCTGAAAATATGAATGTTAACTAACATTCACTCCTAACAATGCCTGTTTTTGTGTGTAAGGGGCTTTCATTGGGCTTCAATGCATAGGCACACTAAATGGGGCTTTTGAACTTGACGTTGGATCATCTCAAAAGAAAGACAAAGCTTGCCTTTGACGAGACTAAATGCATCTTGTGTGTTCAGCTGTTCTACAAGACACTTGCCACGTCTGATGTGGCCAAATTAGACGATTTTGGATAATTCTAACGAAACAAATTTAAGGTTAGGTAACAAGATAAGAGCAAATGAATGTCTCTATCACGTCCTGCTATTAAAGATATTCATTATATGTCGAGTCCAGGAAAGAGGTGAGGGATGTGGTTATACCCAACATGTTACCGGTGTCGCAGGATCGAA
>JAUUDZ010414921.1:0-14789 GCA_032361705.1 Panulirus versicolor | reverse complement strand
GACAAAAAAGGCCACACCCGTTCACACTCAGTCTCTATCCATATCCATATCCATATCCAGCTTACTATCCATATCCAGGCCCCACAGAGCTTTCCATGGTTTATCCTAGACGTTTCACCTGCCCTGGTTCAGTCCATTGACAGCATGTCGACCCCGGTATAGCACATTGTTCCAGTCCACTTTATTCCTTGCAGGCCTCTCACCCTCCTATGTGTTCAGGCCCCGATCACTCAAAATATTTTTCACTCCTTCCCTCCACCTCCAATTCGGTCTCCCACTTCTGGTTCCCTCCACCTGTGACACATATCTCCTCTTTGTCAATCTTCCCTCACTCATTCTCTCCATATGTCCAAACCATTTCAACGCAGCCTCTTCTGCTCTCTCAACCACACTTTTTATTTTCACACATCTCTCTTACCATTTCATTACTTGATCAAACCACCTCACATCACATATTGTCCTCAAACATTTCATTTCCAACACATCTACCCTCCTGTGTACAACCCTTTCTATAGACCATGCCTCGCAACCACATAACATTGTTGGAACTACTATTCCTTCAGACACAAATATACTTCCAATAGAGTCTCACTTCCAACATTTTCAGCACTCATTTCATTTAAAGAGATGAGAGCCCTCCCTGCCAAACACTGCCATTAACCTACAGATTGAAACAGAGCTTACCCATGCTATACACTTCAACAGCATGTGCTTATAAATCCTCCCTCTCCCAACAAACATGACATTGTCAAACATGTATAACATAATAACTCAACAAGAACTAAACAAAAGCCCTCCTAACCATTCTTAAACTTCCCTCTTCTAGAAATCCTTCCACTTAAACCTATACTACTCTAGCTTATATGAGTTACACTTTCCTATCTGCACTGTGGATACTACCCATCACTCCAGTGGTATAAAAACATACATCATACTACTAAACCCCATCATACTTTAAAACCCCCTTACACTCAAAATGCATCTATCATAGTGAAAACACCAAACACTTATCCCACAGTTTTCCTACACATTCACCTCAAACAGACATATACACAGCATCACAATAATGTATGGTGTTGCCAGACATTGTCTGCAAGTGAGAAAGGAGTCACCTTCAGTAAGGCTGTATCATCATCAATAGACAGGCCGGAGTGAAGTCTCCATCCGGATCTTTTAGCTCCAAAGGAGTCATTTCCATGATCCTAAGTGGAGTACAGCCTAGAAGCTGCAGGAGCCTCAGGAAAAGGGTCCTGGATTTGTATGATAATAATATACTCTATAATGTGTAATGTTGATTTTTTTATATTTTTTGCCTTTGCAGGTGTAAGTGCTGTTAGCATTGGTCCAGGTGGTGAAGTAATTGGCTGTGAAGATGCTATGGGTCGCCCAAGACTCTCAACATTTAGTCCTCAGCACCTGTCCCCAGGAGGTTACAGTCCTAATCACTACACTGCAAGTCTGAGGCGTGGCTCTAATTCTCGTCTTCTTCCTGTTTCTTCCCCTGTGACACCATCTGCCACCTTACCCCGTGGCCAGCATTTGTGCCAGGCTAATTCTTTCTTACCTCAGCAAGCAGTAACATCTCCATCATCTGAAGTTTCTGCAAGACATAGTCCACATGTTCAAGTTGCTGTGGACAATTGTGAAGGTAGTCCACTCAAAGACCAGTGCAGCCTTACTCCAGAACAGACTGGAGGGGAGTCTTTAGTGATCAACTGTACTGAAAATGATGTCAGTAATCAAAGAACCTCAGTGTGCAGTGTTGGTGATGGGCGAAGTGAACTAGATTTAAGGACAGAGAATTCAGAAGTAAAAGTTAACAATAGCATTCCCACCAAGCAAACACTCGAGTCCAGATAATGGACAGTGTCTTCTGTAGAGTGTGAAGACTAATGTTGCATCTCCCACTAAGAAAAATAGAAAATCCTGTCCAGATTTGTAAAGCATACAGCTATCATTCCACTTAAAGGCAGAATATATTGGAATGAATTTGATAATTGGACAAAAAAATTAATTGAAAAGCTAGAATATATGTAGACTTATTTTGACAGTTACTCAACTACTGCATAATAAAGTGGTGGGTAGAAGCAGTTAAGTGTGTAAAGTACCTGTCTGGTGCCATAGTTGTTCCAGTGCTGCCAGTGTTAAGCTGTACAAAGTTCTTGACCGTTGAATGTTTCAGTGTTATTCTAACTATCCAGTATACTCTGATCTTTAGCTTTTTCAGATAATTGTGGTTAGGTCACCCTGTTCTCATCTGAAATTTAGAGGGCTTTTTACAGTATCTGCCATATCTTTAGTAGAATATATCGTACAGTAGTGGCTTTTTGTTGAAAACATTAGCAGGCAAGCCCAGACCAAAAGGTAAATGAATGAAGAGTAGTGTATAGTGTGATTTATGGGTTTAGTACAAAGGCCAGGTATAAGACAGTGATATAACAAATACCACTATATTGATGAGTTGTCCACCTGAACAGGAATTAACAGGGTGATGTGACCAGTTACTTCATAATCTATCTCTATCCTGTATAGAGATTTATTGATGCAAGACTGTGCTCTGTGAGCATGTTAATTGTCATGCACCATTTCTAATTATATAACTGAACTGTAGGCTTGATGAGTACGCCAGCCATATGCATTCTCCGTGTTATGAAGGGACTACAGGTACCTTGAAAAAATTCTCTGGTGCATTATTAGCTTTGTAGGTTTTATTTTCTTACAGTGTATTGTAGAAAGACTTCATTTGTGTTCTTTGTCTTAGAATATTTTTATCACATTAATTTACCTAGGGACAATTCTGCTTTATAGAAAATATGCAGTTATAGCATAGTTGCAGTGTTCATTGAACTGAGATGTGCAAGTTGCTAGTATATGCAGCATAGGGACCCACTGTATTTGAACAAACTTCTTCCCCTCCATGTAGAGCACTGCATCATTTGTTCCTAGATATTGTGAAGTTCAAATGCTGCAAGTATGTGTTGTGAAGTAGGTTAATGAATCATGCTCAGTCAAGCATTAAGTTATCACTGTTACTTCAGGCATTTATCACACAAAAAAAAATTAGTGTACTGTAAGTTTATTTGAAACTAGTCACACATTGGACATAAGCATTAATATGTCACAACCTTTTATTTAATAATTTGTTGCTAAAATTGTTTTAGAACTGGATAAAGTACACCCATCTGTTAACAACTGTAATAGATTTAAGGATTTGATGAGACGGAAAATGCAACTAGTAGGGTTTTCTGACACAAACTGATTTTTTATGAAAGTTTGGAAATCACTGCTATGGCCATGATTCCAACAGCTTTTTGGCTAATGGACGGCTGATTAAAAATGATGTTTTTGCACCGATAGTTTAGTGGGGCCATTTAATAACCTCCAGTGTTTTGAGCATATGACATGGCAAAACAGGGTTGTTACGTTTAATGCTGTGAGATCTTTCAGCATATACCTTTTTTTTTTTTGGCTTTTTATTAAGCTTATAACAAACAGCAGGGAAGTTTTAAAACAGCATTGAACCCCACCTGCAAAGGATAACATCAGGAGTGAGAAGTCACCTTCAATGAGGCTGCATCATCTGCAGACAAATAAATATGTCTTGCTCCAGGTGAGCCTACCATAATGTGCTCCTGTTTGGAATGCAGCCTTGGAACAGCAGGATCCCCGTAAAAGGGGTCCTATTGTTACATAAGACACAGTGCAGTGAAAGACAAACATGTGTTCCAAGCTTTGTGTTATCATAAAAATATTGCATCAGAAATTTTTGACTTTCTACAAAATCAGTGATGTGTGTGTATGGAAGCACTGCTCAGAGATAACAACCGTTTGTAGTATGTGAAGAGGTGCATGCGGGAATGGTAACCTTTCACAAGATATTTCCATGAAATCTTAGGAACAAATTTTTGTCTTTCACTGTAAAAACATACAAGGTTAAGAGATGGGGCAATGTAAGTGTAAAACACTTCCTATAACACACAAATAGTAATCATACAAAAGTGACTGTTGGCCACACACTATATATGGCTTGGGAAGTAGGAAGAGAAAGTGCAAGAAGCTGCATAAGGAGTCATTTGATATATGTAGGAGGATAGCATTGAAAAGTTTAAGATTATATATAATGATATGTAAGGACCCATGAAAGTGAATCTCCATTCTTTTAAAGTGCCGATGGTAAAAAATATTGGTTATAAACACATGTCGTGCAAAGCAAACCTGCAGTGCAAAACAGGCTACACTTGTAAACCATCTGTCTGTCTATGTGTCATGCCCATTCCCTTTGGGAACTCCCTCACAGCAAAAGAGTCTCCATAACTGATGAACTCTAGTGCTATTTCTTTGCCTTTAGTGCCCCACTCCTAACAGGCCACTGGCAGAGGGTAACTCTAGCACAGTGTTTTCAGAGGCTCCTACCTTATGTGTCTACCTGATGTTCCAGCCCACTACTACCCTATGCTCTCAGCTAATGTTCCTGATTACTACTTTGTAATGCTCATGTCTAATATTCTGAACTGCTACTATCTGTTGCTCCTATTATTTTGCCAAAATGCATGGCTAGAGCATAGCACTTTCACCATAGGAGGAAAATCTAGAGGAACATTGAATGTGTTATGTGAATTGAGTGTTGTGAAGTGGTATGTGCGATAAGAAGAGAATGTATGTTTGTGGACTGAATGCCAGCTGTTGCTTACCCTATCGATACCCAGGTGGGTAATACTGGTTTGATGGCTGCCTGCCAACTACTACATACTACCTATTTGTAAACTGTCTACCTTGTTATGCATGTCTGTAAATCTACCCATGTTATCTTTTACGCACATGGCCTGTATGTGGCTATTGATCTGTAAGGAGGAGCAAGAACCTATAAAGGGAACCCTCAGCATTATACACAAAACTAATCTTAGGTATTTTGGAGAGTTCTTTTCCATTTGTAAATGATGTCATATTTGCAAAGCAAGTCAGCTAGCTAACCCCATCCATGTTTTTCTCACATGAATGCACATGTAGACACATACATGGAGACACACCTACTAGTATACAGGCATAAACCAGGTCTCATGCAAAAGTATGCTTTGGACATGATAATTCTCAAACTTCAGACTGTTTTTAAAAAAAAAAAAAGACTTTTCTAATTATTGAGTTACACACTAGTTCCTAACTATTGAGTTACACACCAGTTCCTAACACTAGTGCATTTGTAAGAGGTAAGAACCCAAAGTATCTGAATAATTCAAAAAATTTTGTCATCCAGAAGTCAAGAGATCATAAAAATTGTGATAAATACAAGGGCTATATTTAAACTGTACCAATGCAACCCCAGGACTCCTGTGGGGCTTCCGCTATTTTGAATTTGTACTTCATGTGGGAGTAAGGTAGATTGGGCTCCTTAAAGATGGGAGAGTCTTTGATGAGGATTTACTCCTATCCATTGAACACTGATGATGGTACAGTCTTCCTGAAGACAACTTCTAACTCACAGTGTTACCAAAATTTCGTAGTATAGGTAATTTTAATGCCAGCTCATATTATCTTTAATGAGTAAGATTGCCCTTTATGGTAACTGGCTAGATACTGTAATTTAGATAATGTAAAAGCATTTTATACTGAGTCAGTTCTGTATTTTTGTTGCAAGAGCAGTTAGAGAGCATGTGTAAATGGGGGCTTCAGTGTTTTATTCTGTCAAATTTATACTGTTATTTTGATGTTCTGTGTTTTGCCATTCATTTAGCATACACCATTTTATATACAGTAGTTATTTCTAGTTTCTTATGACAAATATACAGGAGGCACATAGTTATGTGTAGCCTGTTCAGCAATCTTGAAGGCTTTCCAGACAAAGTGCATGACAAAATTTTTTCCACCAGCAATGCTTTAATGAAGTATACTAGTTGCATATTTAAACTGACACAAAACCTCATTTGGTTTTCCGGGTGAATTAAATGCAATTGTACTAAATGTAGCTACCTAAAAACTTCTTGCTGATTATAAGTGTAATTATGTTATTTCTATCAGTATTGGCATTTTTTTTATGAGGAATTCTGTGAACACAGTACGCAAGTTGATACTTTACAATTGGATCTTAAGTTGTGCATGGTATAATAAATTCATGAGTTGCATGACTGCTTTGTTTAAATTGTATTTATCATTTGCACAATAACTGTAACAGTTAATAGCTCATTGTAATTATAATAGATCTAGAAGTATTAGATTACTTTTTAAGATAAGATACAGCATGATATTTAGACCCAGTCTACATTTTGGCAACTTTTGTTTAACACTAAAGAATTGTGTGTGTATGTGTTATTACAATGTTCTCCCTGTATATTTTTGTATTTATGACACTATAAAAATGATTTTTCATTTTTTCATACAAAAAAATTTGGTAAGAATTATGATCCTGTTATAAATTATCAAGTGTTCTAGGGTAAGTAATGTTCACTAAACCTTTGCAACCCAGTACTATTGATGGCATACACATTTTAATTTATATATTTTCAGTCGGATTCAGTTATGATTATCAATGAATATTATATAAATGTTGGTACTGTTTAGTTCACATTATTTTCAGACGATACCAGCATAAATGTCTCATATATAATAGATACTGAGAGACTACAACTGAGGATAACATTAGATTGATTTTCAACTCCTTCATTGAGGGATGAAATGTAAAAATATATATAATACTGAATAGACTAGAAAAATTTTTATATAGCATAGAGGAGGAGAGTAAAGATCACTGAATAATTGTCACAGTACTTTCGTTTAAAGATAAGTATTTTACAGACTTTCAATGAGAAGGGAGAAACTATTGAGGAAACTTTTCAAAGTACACACATTCTTCTAAGAATAACTGTTACTAATTATATTTTATGGCAGAAGAATTGCCTTGGATGTGTGAATTGAACATTCACTGGCTGTAGCACATTAGAAAATCAAAACTAAACAAAACCCAGACTTCTCTCCCTCCCTGCTTTGTTGACCAATTTAGAAGGCCCAGCCCTCATTTAACACCCACATATTTTTCCTCATCAGAAAGATATGTGAAATAATCTGTAAAAAAAAAAAAATAGTACATTTGAAATTGCTGAATTAGAATGGTATATGTGAAACTGCAAAAATATACTAGTAAAACAGGGTACCAATAACTTCAGGTGTCAGCATACAAGGGCACAAGAATTCTACCTAGATTGATTTAATACTGACACATATTTGATTATTCGTAGAAAAAACTTCATAAACCTGGTTGTAGGTTTTTCCCTTGGATGAGTGAGGTATGAATGCAGTTATTTATTGGATATTCACAGTAACCACATCAATTTGATGGGATTTGATTTTGATAAAGTGCACAAATTGAAAACATTTAATGTATAGATTTTTTTATTTTAATGTTCCACCACTACAGTATTGTATGTTACCCTTGCATCTCTGTCTGTCTGTAGGCACGTTCTTGTTAGCACAATATGTACTCCCAGTGGAAATAACGAACTGAATAAATTTTAGGGTATGGAATTATATAGCTTCAGACATTTGGAAAAAAAAAGAAAAGCATGTGCATGATAAACAATACAAAGTTCAGATTTGTAACTAATGAAATTCTATAAATATGAGTTTTAGTGTCATATTTAATTTATATGATAAAAATGGAAGAAAAAGTAAGAGAGAAATGTTTAGACAATAATGTTGATGTAAATAGTTTGATGAACATTTAAAGGAAATTGTAATATATAAATCTTTGGAAATAGCTTTAAGGTTTTACATGACTTTAATGATAAAAAGTGTAGAGTAAGCATTAGGTTTTATTGCGCTACAAATTCCACAGAATCGATCCATGAACTTATGTATTAGGCAAAGATAAAATCAAGGCATACAAATATTTGCGTTATGTTCATGTTTAACAGGAAATTAAACAATGCAAGTGCCTGTAGTTGAGCTAAAATTTAAGGAAGGTTCTGTATTTACCAATCTGCTTAGAGTGGTAAAATTATGCTGTGTACATATATATTCAATACATAACAGTGTTATTGTCCATTAGATGTTTTGCTTTTATTCCTATTTTTTATTGGGATAAGATGATTGAAGTATTGTATAGGAAGTTCAAAGGTTCGATTATTTCAGAAGAATGTATAATTATTAAGGGTGTAAGTTTTCATTAGCATTAAAAAAATGAAGCTAGATTAAATTACATCTTTAGATTGATAACTGCTGCATGCTAGCTAGCAAGAATTAAAGTTATTTGAGTTGAAAGGATAAAATCATTTGTTTCTTTTTTTCTAAAGACAGGTTTTCTTAAATGACAGGTTTTATATTAAGTAAGACAGAAGGTTTGTATTTCTATGTAAAGAGGGAAGTGATGGGACTTCGTGACATGTTTGATGCGAGTCCCTCACATGAAGAAATTGCTATGTTAGCACAGTGAAAAGTATGGTAGAAACGTATTAGTGGTGGATATTTCACATAACCTTTGGAAAGGCATTTGTACATACAAAGTATGGCAAATTATGTATAAAACATTAAAAGATGATTAAAGGAAAAATTTAAATCTAAGAAAACTGTTGGTCGTTGGAGTTAACCAGGGCATTCTTATAAATTGCTAAAAGGTTTAAGGAGTTTTATTCTAACAAGATGAGGTGATCATGTTAAAAAAGATATCAAGATATATACTAACCTTTGTAGATTGTTGTGAGGTTTAAACATGGTTGTGACATATTAACATTACTCATAAAGTTAAAAAAAAGTTGTTCCTTCATGTCTTGTGTAATTCTATTTTGTTGATTATTATTTGTTGGCAGTTTTATGATCAATTTTATCATGCAGAAAGTTTCAGTTATTGGTGTTATTTCTAATTTTCAAATATATGTAATAAATCAGATCCACCCATTATTAAACTACCTTTGTTGTCATCATGAACTCTGTAATAACTGAAGCTGAAGGGTTTCTGTTGCAGGGAACTGTGATGGAAAAATAACTTTGTTATTTCCTCCCTTCTTTGGTGACTAATAATTTCTCCTTTATGCAGCTTGAATATTTCATTATTAAATTTGTGTATATTCATAAGTTTTTCACTTACCTTAAGAAGACATCATCTATAGTTATGATAGGCAGGAATAATATTCTGCACTGTATTTATGTTGTATTATAATTGATATCTACCTTTATTCTAACTAATGTGCTAATTATGTATATAAAATGTAATAATTTCAATTGTTTCATTCTGTCCTCCCAATGATGGATTTAAGACAACTTGGAAACTGATATGAAATGAATTAATTACTTCTTTGCAGTAAATTTTTTAGTGTGTAGATAATCTTTGCCCAATATTGGAATGACTGATGTGCTGTACACACATTTCCAATATGAATACAAATGTGGGGTAAAAGGAAAGAATCAAATTTCAAGGCTATCTGTATCTCTGATGGCTATTTTCCCCAGGGGATGGCCTCAGCAAAAAGGGTCTCAATAACTGAACTCAAATGCTACTTCTTAGCCTTTAAGAGCCCTACCATTAACAGGCAACTCTAACGCAGTGTTTCCAGAGGCTCCTTCCTGATGTTTTTACTGATTACTACCTAATGTTTCAACCTGCTACTACTACTACCTAAGGCTCCCACCTAATTTTCCTACCAACTACTACCTAATACTCCTGCTTGATGTTCCTACCTACTGCTATTTATTGCTCCTCCCTTTTTCTTGAAAGGCAGGGCAAGTAGCATTCACAGCAGAAAAATCTAGTTACAAAGACTGAGTCACATGAGTTAACTATTGTCATGTGTTGTGTGTGTCAAGGAAAGCTTGTATGTTTGAGAATAGAATATTACCTGTCCATGTGTGGGTGAGACATAGAAAAGCTACCTGGGTCAAAGGAATGCAACTTAACCACTAAAGTGGTGGCTCACTTTGCAGCCATCACTAAACCTCCTGATACCAAGGCATGTAGTACCAGTAATATACCTTCCTGGTGAGTGGCTGCCTACCAACTACTACCTACTAAGTTGCATGGCTTCTGGGTCATTAAAATTTGCAGTGGCAGCCATCACTGAAATAAAAACAGCCATGCCATTCAGTTGTAAATAAACATTACAAAGTACTAAAAAGACAATGCCACATTAGACCTCTATGTTTAGCATACATTGTTAATCAATAGCTGGAATTTAACCTCCATACAATACTGCTCTTATTTCATAGGTTAACAATCATGTTTGGAAATACACCTATACATTAACCCTTTGTTTAGGAGTCTTCATCCGAAGACTTACATAGAAGGATCTAGGAATCATAATATGAATGTTAGTGTTCACAGTGTTTAAAATTTAAAACCCTTGAAGTGTGACCTTCTGTCGTAAATGCTTTCTTCAGAGACTACCACTCTCTTAAAGCAATTCTGGAGTGTAAACACATATGGAAATGTGTAAATATATAAGTAAATAATAGGAAAGTAGTGACTGATCATTTAATGAATTTATGTCATGAGGGTCACCCTTCTTAACATTCCCCCAATCTCTACCATCTCCACCTCTACTGAGTGATTTGCATATGAACTTGTGTTACACCATGGTCAGTAAAGTTCAGTTTCATCACTATCTTATACATATCGTTTACTTCCATAGGTATTTTTTTCATAAGCTACGATAATTACATAATCATATTTGCATGACAAGGCTCTTCGCCTAGCTCTACCTCCAACTCAACATCACCAGGTGATCTACTTGTTAACTTCAGAAACGTTCAAAGACTTAACTATTGGTTGAAGGCAATACCAAAAGAGCTCCTGAATACAAGACTATGCCAGTGGAGAAGTTGCTGAAAATAAACAGCATCAGACATCAAGGTAAGTAGAAGGGGTGGTGTATCATGGAAACAACACCTAACAAACAAATTGTGGTGAGTCTTATGCACTGGCCCTGCCATTATGGCAACATATCATAGGTACTTGTTGGTAGGTAGGTAATTAATCTTGGTCTCCCACTACCCCCTTGCTCCCTCCACTTCTGTCACACACTCCTAGCCACACTATAACCAATGAAAATATTATTATTTTTTATTATACTTGATCGCTATTTCCCACATTAGAGGGAGTGCCAGGAAACAGAAAGACCCATCCACTCACATACATATACATATGTACATATTCATACTCGCTTGCCTTTATCCATTCCCAGCACCACCCTGCCCCACAGGAAACAGCATCTCCATCCCCTGTGTCAGTGAGGTAGCACTAGAAACATATGAAGAAAAGCCACATCCGCTCATATCCATTCTATTGTTTTCATGAGTAATGCACCGAAACCACAGCTACCTATCTGGCACCACAGATCTTTCCATGAAAATATTGTATTACAATATATGATCAAGGATGTTGTAGAACATGTCAAGTTTATCATTGTATTTTATTACTGTACAAAAGAATTTGATAGCACTATAAATATATTTAATACATATTGTACAACAATATGGATTTATAAGTAACTATATATAGAATAAAAAATCTATCTTAGATTTCATTTCACAAGGTCCAAAAGCTACATTTCACTTGTACTGAGAGGTCATATGAGAGATTGGGTATGGCAAGAGAATCAAAAGAAATATATTGTAGAGTGGTAGAGAGTGACACATAATACTTGAGGTGGTTAGGACATGCAGAAAAAATGCAAGATGGGGAGTTTACAAGATGAGTGTATGAGTATGATAATAGGGGTTTAAATGAAGAAAGACCACCTGTGACATGAGGAAACAGAGTGGAAGACTAATGGATTGGGAGAAGAATGCGAGGAATATGTGCAGGAGGTATGTAAGGAGAGGGATAAGTGGAGACTTTGCTATAGCCACCTCCTTGAAGAGAGCTCCCAGAAGGAATGGGCATCAGACAGATAGATTGTCTATCGTTTTAAAGGTAATACTAGTAAATCAAGATATGCATTTTACAAAGCTAAGATAGAAAAAAGGTATTTAAAGATTTATTTCTTTTTATTTCTCAATTGTCGCCGGACAATGCTGTGGGGGCTGTCTACAGCTTCAGTGAGTTGAATCTAAGGAAGAAATAGATAGAAAATTTAATCTATAAATAAATTTGTTTAAAATAATAAATTCAGCTGAATACATAGAAAAAATATGCATACAATAAATTTTTCACATGCAATAATTCATGATAAACTGAAACATATTTCCAATTCATGTAAGGATACTTGATAAACTGATTTTATATCATTCATGAAAAGTTGTTAAAATATTTCCATCTCATAATAGCCAAAGAAATTTCAAACTTTATGAAAGATTTCTAACATCATATATACAAATGCAGAATAACTGAGCTGGAAAGGAAGGAATACTGATAATGATTTATGGCGAGATTATTGTATAGGAAGTTAGTCATTTATTCAAGGGCCCCTCATCACTTTTAAATCTTCTAACATCAGAGAAGATTTAACTTCACATAATATGACCATGATGATCTGTATGGCTGGACTAAGCATCAAAATTATCAGCATACAGGCGAGTTGTGAAGAGGGATAATATAACCACTGAATAATGTTACCACATACGTAATTTTTGTACACTAACCAAACTTGGAGAGCATTGGTATGGTTCATCAGCTATTGGTTTGTATAGATGACGTTTTCGTCTCTGTACCTTGGTCTTTCCACCATCACTATCTTGAGAAGGCTGGCTGTCATCTACCTTGTTTGCAAGGCTGTGAAGAAAAATTTTACTACATTAGCTTGAAAGATTAAAATGAGAAATCAGGCACTACTAAACTGGAGAAGAATTAGTTGACGAATATCAGACTTCCACTTCTACACATCAAGGAGCATAAGGTAGAACCCTATCCACATAAAGAGATCTCTATAATCTTTTCTGATACCTTCCTAAATTGACATGTATCCTCACCGAGTCCACTGATTCTGTAGCACCTGCTGTTGCATCCCCACCACCTCTGCTTTGGATCAACTAAACCAATAAATGATGTTTTTCCAAAACTAAAAATGCTTTATTCATAAGGAAACAATAATGGTTTTTATAGTTTTTGTGGACCTAATCAGTGGAAGAAGTTATGATTTCTTTTTTTTTTTTTTTTTTTTTTTTGCTTATCTATGAACGGCCAATCCAGTAATTTTTTTCACACTTGTTCACCATTCCGCTCACTAGCAAGGTGCAAGGTAACACCAGGAACAGATGAAGAAAGGGCCTCAATTGCCCACAATAACTAATGGTTTAGCTACACTAGGTATGGTTTAGTCATAATTCATAAGAAAATGAGTTTTTTTGCACTGTTGGGAGGGCCAAAAATATAACATCAAAGGATAAACCATTTTTTTTCAAGTAATGTAACTAAGCATACTGACAACAGCTTACATGCTTTTGTTTTCTTGGTTGTTTAAATGGGGGTTTGCAATCTCAGACTTGCTCTTGCGCCCTCTAGGCTTGCGAGTACTTCTTGTTGCTCTCCTGGCTGGCACCACCGAAGGCTCCCATACTTCATCCTCTCCATTACTGCTCATCTCATGATTATGCTGCCAAAAGGTAAAAATAATCTTATGGTACCAATTAAGAATTAAAAACCACAGATTATTACATCACTTGACTGGTATAAGATGGTAAACAAATTTACATGTATGCTATGAAGTTATACTTGAAGCTCTTTTCTGTACACAGCAAGAAACCCATAAGCAGAAACTTCTTTAAAAACCAGTCACTACAAAGCTCTAACCACACTAGAAACTTAACAAATTTACAACCTCATTCTATATTTCCACTCTTTTGATTTCTACTTCCTCCTACATCATTTTTTCCTACATTACCTTTTCTGACTCTGCTTTGATTTGCATGAAAGAAGATACTATGCCTGGCCAGGATGAAGCCAGAGGAAACTCTGGTGGAGGTCTTACATAATATCATCCTATTCAGACGGTCTTTATGTATCTCATCCTAAACCTACTATTCCCTTATTTTCATACCATTGTAAAACCCCAGCATCATCCATTACTCACTTCTGAATATCATATCTTCAAGTTCTCTCATTCTAACTTTACCATTTTTCCTAGGAGACTTTGAAAAAGTTCTAAGGAAGGATATGTAAATTTTGTGTTGCATGGGGGCCCCATCTCCTGAACATCATAACTTTTTGAATTTATGTATGATGTGTCTTCAGTTAACTGATTCCATTCATTCACCATCCTATGCCATAAAAAGTATTTCTACCCATCCTTTTTCATAATTTTATTTTTCTATACTTAGTTTCATGTTATGTCCTCTGGTTGCTCTATCTTTACATCTCTTAGACAAATGTTCAATGTTCACATCTTTGATCTGTTTAACAAATTATAAGGATGTGATAAGGTCATCCCTCAGGCTTCTCTCTTCCAAGGAGGACAAATTTAAAGCCTTAAGCCTTTTCCTGTAACTTAACTTTCTTAATTCTGGTACCAGCTTTGTTAGCATCCTCTGGATCTTCCCTAATTAGCTCTTTGTGCTTATTTAGGTGTGGTGACCAAACCTGAAAAGCATATTCTAGTTTAGGCCTTAAGTAGGATATGAATAGCTTGCTAAATATTTCCTTATCCATACACTTTAAGGCCATTCTGATATTTGGTGTAGCAGTTAGCATTCCTGACCATGCTGCCCAGGGTTGAGCGCATAAGTTCAAATCCTGGTTGCAGCAGTTGATCCACAGTCAACCGAGCTGTTCATCCACCCTATGAGGTGGTTTGATTGAGTGAGTAATGAAAGGGAAAGAGAGATGTGTGGTTATAAAAAGAGTGTGGCTGAAAAAGCAGAAGAGGGTGTGTTGAAAT
>JAUUDZ010414910.1:0-14789 GCA_032361705.1 Panulirus versicolor | reverse complement strand
CCCCACACCACCACCACCACCACCACCCTCTCAGTATTTGTATAATAGAATCAGTAAATAAAAGCCATGCAACACAGTGCTGCAGTGTAATGACTGTCGTTGCTTAAAATTTAACAGTTGCTGTTTATGTGATCATTGGTTTCAAGATTGTATGTTAATGCTGCTAGCAATGTTACAAAGGCGCTGTCACAGGAAATAATGACTAATTAAAGAAAAAAAAAATATCAGAATGGCCGTTGTTGCGTTTGAGATGCCCGTAATCAACCGTTGCAAGATTGAGTTCTGTGGTGACCTGTGAGTTGAACGAGTCGCATGAAACTGTAGTGACTCTGACCAGCAGAGGTGACCTTTGTTAAGTGTTAATGCTAGGCTCAGCTACGCTCGGATCCCGTCTTTGATCCTGAGCACCTTCACCATGATCTAAATTTGGGCTGCTCGGTCGCCTATGACTGTAGAGATGTGTATTTGTAATGCTGGGGTGGCCTTGGGTTGTCTCAGTTGGCCTTCAGAGGCAACATGTGGTAACCTAGCCTAGATCCTGAAGTATCTACACGTAAAAGGTGGTACTTCTGTGTGCTACGTGAAGCTGTGGTAACTATGAAAGCTGCCCTTTTTATGATGCACTTGAATCCTCCCTGTGATAATGAGGCATTATTATGATTTGTTTAAGGCTGCCACGTCGCCCAGTTTGAATGACCAGTGAAGTAAGTGTAATGTAGAAGAGCATTCAAGGCTAACATGTAGTAGCTTAAAAACTTGGATCTAAATTTCTAGAGCACCGACACCAAAAATCTGGGGACCTTTGATGATGCGGTTCGACTTCCACACCACAACACAACTCTTGTCTTTTCGTCGGGCCAGAGGACACGTCTGTCTCAGAGAGAGGCGGAGCACTGATTACTTTGCGTCGCTCGCCTCTCTCTCTCTCTCTCTCTCTGGTACAGTCTATGATTAAGTTTTGGCTATCGTGCCGCAGCATTTTCTTAAGGTTAAAATCCTTCTTGAAACCTACGTCCTTCTGGGTTGTTCACCCCATATTGTTAGTGAAGGTTCATCTCCGTAGACCCGTCCAGTGTCGGGTTCAACTTTAGTGTGCCAGACGCTACGTACTGCGAGATCTGTTTTCTGTTGTGATCTTGTTTGTAGACGCATTTTTTGTATACATTTGTAAATGCAGTTTGCGAGCATTGCAAACACACATTTATGTAAGAATGTGCATAGGGCTCAGATGATACTATGGCTTCAATGTTGGAGGGAGACAACTATATAATATTGCAGTAAACTTTACCAGCGCTCTCTAAGCATGCAGGCGCGCGCACGCGTTCATGTACACACACATATACATTGAACAATATGAATAGACATGGATACATGTCTATGCGCATTGACAAACGTCAAGCCGGACAGTACTACTGAAGTAAACATTTAAACGCCAAAACGATCATGGATCATGCTCGGTAGATCATTATTAAAAAAGAGAAATACTGTTGGAGTGATTAATCAGGAATGTTCTGAAATACGAAGATCAATAAATAGGTGTATATAATATTACCAACAAGATGCCTAGTTTTATCAACAATGAAGTGGATACGATGCTCACTTTCTAACTCCCTGGTCAGACCTCATCTGGAATTCACTTTGTTTCTGGTCATCAGACTTGATTAAAGAAAACTAGAGTGAAATCAAATATGAGCAACGAAACTAATTCACTAAGGAATAGCACTTGTGACAAAAGACTCCCGAGATTTGAAATTATTCTCTCTACAATAACCATCACTCCAGGCAGATGTAGTGAAAGTTTTCTGAATATCGGTCGTAATAGAAGCTTTCAGAATATCAAGTTATCTGGACAACATAACGTACGAGAATTTCTCCACAACTTGACATACGAGAATTCCTCCACTTAAAGGTTCAACGACTACTATTAACTATGAAATGAAATGGAAGTAGATATAATAACAAGTTCGGCAAATTTCATTTTCATTTGAAGAGCTGTAGACCAGTGAAGTAGGTCAGGTGTTGTGACTGTGGTCACTGTCACTACCTTCCAGTCAAGACAAATGCTTCCATGACATCTGTTACAGTAAAGTAGGAATGTGACAAGACTGTCGTTACCTTCCAATTAAGACGCATGCTTTAGTGACGTTACAAGGTAACAGCAATGTGACAAGACTCGTTACCTTTCCATCGAGACTAATCAGTGCTTCAGTGATGTGTGTTACATGGTAATAGGAATATTGCAAGATTTTACATTGTTAAACGATGAACATTTTTCTTTTCTGTTTTTAAGCTGACCCTCAGAACAAGATTCTATTATAGTGCGAGATTCTAACATACCGGTATCTAAATGAGGAGAATCCCTTTCCAGTAGCTCCGGGCTTGTGGACTCTACCTATTTGCTTCATAGTGCCTTAATCCAATTAGCTGAGAAACCTACTCGCCGTGAAAATAGATTTAGTTGTTGCTGCAAATGAGGATCTCGTTGATAATGTTGAAGTTGGAGTAAAGTTTGGTATAAGTGATCACCGGCAAATTAATTTTGAGGTCGCTTTCAACATTGATGTGATATTGGTCAAAATGACAGTCGCGAAAAAATACTGGATTTTAAACGTGCAAATTTCAATGATTTTCGAATTGCTTTTTACATGCAAACTTGGGATGATTTAATTAATGAAAATGAAATGAACGTAGCATGGAATAGCTTCACAAAAACCTTCGAAGCAGCAGAGGGAACATACGTATCAATGCATAGTAGACTGTGTATTTCTAAAAACCAAGATGGTGGAACGGTGATATAAAGAAGAGCCTGTTGTCTATGAAAATAAGTTCATAAGAAACTCGGAGAATTCTATAACCAACATGATAGAGTAAGGTATGTAAATTTGCGTAGAGAAAGTAAGAGTTATACAACAAAGTAAACGTCAATATGAAGCGTATATTGCTGAAAATAGCAAAAGAATCCCTAAGGAGATTTACAGTTATGTTAGAAGCGAGAGTCATAACCCAGTCATAAGTTCAATTGATTACGGAAAACGGTGACTTGGTTCAAGGCAACAAAGCCTTGGCAAAATATTAAATGATTTTTTTGCATCTGTATTTACGATCGAAGACAACCCATGTTCAGACTCAGTCTCAGTGATAAGAGAAGGGAACGCTCTTCAACAATGAAAGAGGCGAAAAATGAGGTAGTTAAGCCCTTTACAATAAGTCACTTGCTACAAGAAAAGTTCCAGATGAATGGAAGTTTGCCGATGTAACACCAATATTCAAGAAATGTAATAAGTCTCTGACCAGAAATTATTGTCCATTAGCTTGGCGTCTGTAGCTGGAAAACTTAAGGAAACCATCATTCGAGATAGAATTGTAAACCATTTAGGGGACCGCCAAGCTAATGGACATGGTTTACGTCGAAATCGTTCATGTTTGACAGATTTGTTTGATTACTTTTGTGATTTAATTAACATGTTTTCTATCTAGACTTTCAAAAAGCTTTCGATAAGGTTCCGCATCAAAGATTACAAGCAAAATTTGTCACATACTATAGATGGGGTTGTAATTCAGTGGACAGGAAATTGGTTAACTGGCCGTTAACAAAGTAGTGATTAATGGTCAAGCCCTGGAATGGTTAGACGTAACAAGCGGAGTGCTACAAGGATCATTCTTGGGACCAGTTCTCTTTCTCATAAATATTAATGATATTGATGAATGGGCTGCATTGCAAGACATCAAAATTCGCTTATGGTTCAAAGCTGGGTAATAAATCTACAATGAACTTGAACATCAGCTTCAAAGTGACGGGGAGACACTCATGAACTGGGTTTGTAAGCGGCATATGAACTTAAATATCAATAAGTGCAAAGTTTTACATAATGGTAGGAAAAACGAAAGGCAAGCTGCAGTATTATGTACTCTGTTGAACTGCGAAAGGTAAATGAGGAAAATGACTTGGATGTAGCAATGTCTGTTGACCTAAAACCAAGTAAGCAGAGCACAAAAGTAATGAAAAAGGCGAACGAAATTCTTGTTTTCATAGGTAGAGCCTTCGAACTTGAGTCCAGCGCAATCATCCTTACTCTTTACAAATCATTAGTTCGCCCACATCATGAAAACTGTGTTCAGTTTTGGTCAAACTGCCTCAAAAAAGACTGACAGAATGGAAAGAGTACAGCGTTGAGCTTCCAGGATGATTTCCGGACTAAGAAACAAATCCAACGAGATCATACGAATTGAATCTATTTAGCCTAGAAAAGAGAAGGTTAAAATGTGATGCAATACAATTACTGAAAATGATCAAAGACTTTGATAATCTACCAAATGACCTATGACTTGATTCGTCTGACTTTACTCGTAGTAATGGATACGAACTCGTGGGCAAACGATAACTCAAACGAAGCGAAGTACTTTTTCCTCAGCAGGGTTGTTAGCGTATGGAATGATCTCTCAGGTAGAGTTGATGAGAACAGTACCGTAGTTACGTTTAACAATCGACTTGATGAATATTTCCTCAAGTCCACGACTTTCATTATGAACGCCTCCATAGTCAAAATGACAATTTGCAGTATCTTTTCTTTGAATTACTTGTATGCCGTCTAACTTCTACTCCACTAATCTGTGTTTCTGCTATCTTCCATTATCACAAGCGCCTCGAAAGAACCAATTGGTCTGCTGCTGTTTGAATTCTTATGTATATTTGTATTTCTTTGTATTTGTATGAGTCCTCTGATGTCAGAATAGGGATTTTTTCCGTTCACATTTTCCTATGGAATTTTTATGGCAGTATAATTTCTTCATACTCTATGGTCTTCCATTTCTCGTTATTTTTTCCTCTCTTCTGTTGAGCCAAATCCAATGGTGTTAAGGAAGAGGGCTTTTGTTTTACTGCATTGATCCCGCCACAGATAAGATTTTGACCGAAGGTAACTTCGTCATGGGCCATTAGTTCTCATGTTGTGTCTGACTCTTGTTCCTTTCATATTTAGTACACAATTCAACATGCACGCACAAAAGTAATCCCGAGCAATCGAGTACACAAACAGTAGGGAAATAAAGAGCGCGTATCAGAGAAGCCTTTCCATTGTATGCGAGGTTGTAGGGTACCTCAGACCTCAGTCAGGGGATCCACTACTGTTTCTAGCAGGTAGATGACATACCTGGCGAAAGATTCCAACCTTGATGTAGCGGGTGATGATTGCAAAATTATGAAGGACATGCGAGGTAACGGGGATTGTGAATTACTACAGAGATCTACACTAATATCAGCTGTGATGAAACAAATGGAATACGGAATTTAACCAAGAGAAATGTAACGTCATGAAGTAATGTTGGTGGAAGCAGACTCAAAAATCACGCTGTGAGAGGGACCCAGGAAATGAGTTCATGCCGAACCTGTCACTAGAAGATCATGTCAGAAGAGTCATGAAGGAAGCAAACTCTACCTGTATTGGTGTTGGTCGGAGCTTCCATCAGGGATATTGACAGCGAGAAAATGAAGCAACTGTTTTGTCTCCTCACTTGAGGAGATACGAGAGCGGTACCAGACCTGAGTGGAATGAGATGTAAAAAAGAGGAAGGTCTTCGATCTGCTTATTCTGAAAAGGGAAGGTTTTGGGGGTAAATAACCGTCGTTAATATGAAACGTTTTCGAAGTCGTAGGAATCGGGAACAAGAGGGTAAGACTGGAAGTCAGGTAGGGAGAATGTGTGCTGGAACGTAAGGATGAATTTCTACAGCCACACAGGGATGAACACATGGAACACACGACACGAAAAGGAAGCAAAAAGCGAATGGTGCATACTAGTTTAAAAACATATACAAATGAAAGAATAAAAGCTGGGGCGTCATGAATGAAACATGTTTCTCATACATACAGGGAGCTAGTTACACACACACACACACACACACATACAACTATAATGGGAGAGTGAGACCATTTAGACAAAACAGATAGATGTTCTGGTATGTTCTTGGACTGCCAGAAAAAGTATAACACTGCATCACATACTGCACAAGAGACTGATAAGGAAGACGGATCTTCAAGCAGGAATAATGGGGAACTACGTCGATGGCTAGAAAGCCATCTTTGCGGAAGTGAACAAAGAACGTATGTCGGAGGAGGAGTCTTGAGATGGGTTGGAGTCATCAGTGACGTTCTTCAGAGCTCGATCTTGGCACCATTACCTTTTCTTTATAGACGTAAATGACAGCTAGAACGACTTCACTCGTACTTTCATATGTTTGCGGATGATGTCGGGGGCATGAAGTGATTAATGATGATTGCATAGACTTACAAGGGAACACACACAAACTCCCATGGACTTTGGGCCGTCTTTTGTCGCATTTTGGACGTCTGTTGTCGCATTTTGGGCCATCTTTTGTCGCATTTTGGACGTCTGTTGTCGCATTTTGGGCCATCTTTTGTCACACGACACCTTCTCCTGCTCACCAACCTTGCGTCCGTATAGAAGGCGTTCCTGACACATTGTTGATGGAAGTCAAAGTAAATGCAAGGTAATGGTAATAGGACACAATGAAAGAGGAATCTGTGCAAGAGAGACTTGAGATTACATTAGATTCAACCCGTCGTAGGAGCCTCACCTCGGGAAAATTATGAAAGTTTTACTTGTCTGTTGGCAAATACTAAATCGCATTTAAGTACTTGGGATAAGAAAATGTTCAGTAAACCATTCACAGTGTACAGTAGACAAACTAGTGTCTGCATCTCAAGTTTAGTCACCACTCAAAATCTAGTTGGGAAGATCCAGCAAAGGTGGACAGAGAATTGAGGACCAAGCTACAGTGAAACGTCTGAGATCATGATTTTGACTGTAATGGCAAGGAAAAGAGAAGAGTTAGGGGTGACTAAATCACAACCTCCAAAATCATGAAACAGTCTGGGGTGCAGAATATTGCAAAAAGACCTACACGAAAAGATATGATTGGTCAGAGAAATAGCTCACCGATATCCAGCCCTGGAAATAGATTAGTGGATAGGAGAAAGAACCAACGCACCAGACCGCCAACAGTGTTCAGGGAAGCAGAGTATAAGTGAAACGGTCTTGGGGGTTTTCACTATACTAAACTATCACCAGGATATCGCATGGGGGTGATTGTGATAGAAAGGAAAATGGTCACTGTTGATACTGACTCAGTTATATAAACAATCACATGTTGATCTTGACTCGCTTATATAGACTATCACGTGTTGATACTGACTCGCTTATATAGACTGTCACGTGTTGATACTGACTCGCTTATATAGACTATCACGTGTTGATACTGACTCGCTTATATAGACTATTACGTGTTGATACTGACTCGCTTATATAGACAATCATGTTGAAGGCATATGTGCAATCTGTTCGACTTGTATCAACCCAAGCTGGACGAAGAGGCAACAGTTTGGTCTTCCCATTGTAGGAGGAACACTTAGCTGCTGGAGAAGGTTCCAAGGAATGGGACGGGAATGGTGTTGAAATCGAGTGGAATAAGTTGTTGGAAGGGGAGCGTTGGAACCGAGTGGAATAAGTTGTGGAAGGGGAGGGAAACCGTTGATGTGCCTGCTCTAGAAGGAAGGGGACACATGATTACTTGCAAATACCTTGCTGGACCAGAAGACCTTGATATAGGTGTATTGTGTGAAGTACGAGGAGAGTAACAACAGGATATGAGGGACGTAAGGAAGCTTCAGGTCAGCAAGAGAGGTATGGACGCATTGACCTGGGGTGCACTGTGTAGTTTTCATGATGTCTTTTTCGCTGTTTGTCTCCAGGTTATTTCAGTATTTGCTCATTTTACAATCCCAATTTTTGCATCATTTTCTATCAGCCAAAGTAAAGGTTAGGTGTTGAGTTCATTTTTGACGTGATGATGTGTTCCAGTTCTGCCATGTGTTTAACTCTGTAGGATCAACGCTGTAAGCTTAGATTTTTCAGCGTTCATTTATTCTTTTTGGACTGAAGCTTCCATTACATTCCCTGGCATCAGTAATGCTCTATCCTCAGCCGTGCGATTCAAAATCATTAACGTAGAAGACATGTGACGTAATCTGTACATAGTGCGGCCATCCATTGATATTCTGATCTGCTTATCTACGTGATTTTTTTATTTTTTTACGTTTAGGCTCCAGTCAAGGACAAAAGTCCACATGAAGGCCGGGCCTTTATTGTGATGTAGAGATGATTATGAAAGGGAAAAAGAAGAGACAACGGAAAATGTGTCAGGTCACAGTTATTAGAAAAGACATGAGAGGGTAGAGAATTCCAAAGCTTTGACATGTAAAGGCTCTCTTGTACTCGATGTTCTGGGCAAGACGATGGAAACCCGACTTCCCTGTAGAGGTGGTGTCCGATGTCAAAGAAAACCTTCAGCGTTCCCTCAGTATCAGTAGAATACTGCTTGATGTAGCGGTAGTGCCGCCCGTGTGTGGTGTGGAGAGTAACCGCTGCTGTCTAGTGGGCGGCGAGGCACGGGTCATCACGTTCCTACTCACCACACCAAAATGAGAGGACATCATTCAGTGTGGTTGTGACACTGTGTACTTACCTGTTTGTAGGTACCGACCAGGACGCTATGGGGAGAGAGCTTGACACTCGTGGGGCTCCATCTGTTGAATTGCCTTCACTTATGATGGGATTCTGTCATCAGGCAGGAGTTGTGCACAGTTCTCGCCACACTGTCATTACTGTTTGTGTTCCACACAGGAAGTTATACGTTCGTGTCCCCTCGCCTCTTAACCACGTATGTGTATACATGTCTTTACGCCTATTTCTATGTACATGCATATACCCTATCCTAAGCCAGGTATTCTTTTATCGTCCATCCCAGAGGGGAGGATGAACACCTGGGTTAAGTGTGGGCCAACTGCCGCGACCAGGATTGGAATCCATGCGGGCCCGTGCTGATTTATGGTCAGTAACGCCAACCAGTACACATTGAAGGCCCGTGTGTGCGTTCATATACCCACGTCTGTGTACATAATTGTTTGCAGTTCTTACTTACTAATGAAGGTGGAGGCAGATATCCTCAATATCTCCACAGGTTCACAACATGGAAATAAGCGATATAAGTTTTATTGACAAATTCATTTGAGCAAGCATTAGGCTGCACGTACATTATTAGCCCCATGTGTCAATATTGGCTCTATATGCATCAATTCCTGCACGTCCAGTACAGGGTTTACGTGGCTGTACGTGCTACATAAGCTGCAGTATCGGTTGTGAAGGTATTATCGGCTCTACGTGCAGTATAAGCTGCACAGTCGATATCGGGGGTGTAGGTTGTATCGGCTCTACGTGCCGTATCTGCTGTGCAAACAGTATTGGCTGTGTGGATATTGGCTCAGAGGACAGTGTTGGCACTGTAGGCAGCACTGGTCACACTTACAGCAGTGGCACTGAATGCAATACTGGTGTCACGGGAAGTGAATATACAGTAGTGGCTGCACGTGCAGCACTAGTTGCGTGTGCAGTATTGGCTGCACGTGCAGTGTTGGCTGCTCGGGCAATGTCGCCTGCACGTGCGGTATATGCCGCGCGGGCAGTGTTGACTGTACGTGCAGGTTTAGATGTGCATACACTACTGGGTGCACGCGCAGTATTGGCAACGTGGGCATTACTAACTGTGCACAGTATTATCTGTGTGGTCAGTATTGACCACGCGTGTAGCACTGGCTTACGGCCAGTATTGGTTTTGCTTGTAATATTAAGTACACTTGGGGCATTGATTGTGCATGCAGTATGGGTTGCACTTCAAACTGATTTAAATGTAGTGTTGGCTGCGTGGGGAATATCGAATGCATGGAGTGTATTTGTCGCATTGGCATACTTGCTTTTGAGGTAGAATTGCTTGCATGGACGATATTGGCCGTACTGGCAGCGATAGCAGCAATGCTGTGCTTGCAGCATTGCCTATTCGTGCAATACTAGTTAGTTTGGCAGTATTGGCTGCATGGGTAGTATTGGGTGTAGGTTGCATGTGCTGTGTTAGCAGCATGTGCACTTTGCCTGCATAGACAGTACTGGCCAGGCAGACAGCACTGACTTTGCAGTATGGGATGTGTTTGCAGTATTGGCTGTGCGTTTAGTACTGGCTATTATGTGCATTACTGGCTTCGTGGGCAATATTGATTGTTCTGGCAGTATTAAGTGTGTGATTAGTACGGACTCCACGGGAAGCATTGGCTGCGCGGGCAGCATGGTCTATTCGTGCAGCATTACCTCTGCGTGTAGCGCTGGCTATGCCTGCATCACTGGTTGCAGGGGCTTCAGAGGCATCACTGGCTTTACGGCCATCATTTCCTGCTCGGGCATCACTGCTACTGAGAATGATCACATTATCTTCACATCAGGAAAAATGAGTTTCCAGAATCATTTCCATTAATCATAAACTGCTGGTCTGTCTCATCTACGGTGTATGTTTGTTGTGGTCGGATCTTGCCAGTAAGACTTTATCTGTCGTGAAGATCTGGAAGGTTAATGATATGGCGAGACTAGACCAAAGTTTTCACCGGAGAGGTGGTGTACATTCCTCCTCCACTGGACGTGGTGCAGCTGCTGTTGTCTGGATCGCAACCCTCCACTTCTGCCTGGCTGAGCGGCTCGTGGTGGTCTGCGTGACCATCACATCACAAGAGCTACTGGGCTGTACATCTCCAGAACCCGGATGGTCAGGGGAAAATGATTATCGACTCCTCTGACTCTTGGGTAGTTCATTCCGATGATTGGAGGGAGATATCGAGGTTTATGGTCACCTTGATCTGTTGGTACAGATCAGGGCGTAATCTGGTCCGGTTTCCTCTAGGCTAATCTTGGTCCATTAATAAAAGTTTCCTCGAGCTTTCTGGTCTATTGTCTTGGGACGCATCCCACGACCTGTCTCAAGAACCGAGCCCGTGGTCTTGACCTTTGTCTGTGCTGGACCAGCAGTCATGACCTTGAATATGAAAATGTTTTAAAGAGAAGGAAAATTAGAAAAATGTTTTGGAGGAGATTGAAAACCTATTGGATCGTTAGTGTGTGAGTTTATCTGGTTGAGGAGGATAGTCGTTGATAAGGAGGAAGTGTGTAGGAGGCAGGGTAGACTCCTGAGGAACACCGCTGTTGATAGAGGAAAGGGGAGAGGCTGATGTAGCATCAGCAACGGAGATGGATCGGCCAGGGAGGAACAAAAGGGAACAGACTGAGGGAGGGAAGCCATAAGAGGGCAACTTAGAGACGAGATCCTGATGCCATATCTCGTGAAAATCTTTCGATGTAGTAAGGGCTATACTGCATAAGATCCTCAATATCCATTGAGAGACCATAACCAATAAGATAGGAAAGGATGTCATAGTTGGATCTTGCGAAACTTATAATGATGGTCAGAGAGAACATTGAGACTCCAGATGTTCTAGAAATGGGAGTTGGAGGGATTTTGATAGAGACTTTGGAAACGGAGGTCAAAGCAACAGGACGATAGTAGAAAGGGTTAGAAAGGTCATCCTTGTTTGGGATAGAATGTACCAACTCATGATTCCATGAAGGAATCGTTGTTTTTAAAACATTCGGAACACACGCGCAAGCACAGGCGCAAGTTCAGAGGTAAACTCTCTCAAACACGAGGATGAATGCCATGTTGACCACATGTCTCATTTGTGCCCTTACTCGTGTTTTGGAGTGTTTGAAAAAAGGTCATAGGGAGGAGCATAGGATTAGTAGGAAGAGCATCTGAGGTGAGGGAAACGTAGTCGTTCAGATGGAAGTTAGAGAAAATGGAACAAGAAAATATGCTGCTTTGTCACTGGAAAATACATCTACGGTGCCGTCTGACCTGGAAAGTGAAGAAATGGTCACACGACAGACGTTGAAAATGCTTTTGGCTCAAGACCAGAAAGACTTTTTACTGGATGAAGAGGAGATATCGTAGATTTTTGAGAGAGAGGAACACTTTTAACGCTTTCTTGAACTGATGACAGCAGACTGCAAATCGGAGTAAGGATGAGAGTTTTCCCATGTCCGATATGACAAGTCCCTTACCCGAATGGCCTGAGGACAGGAATGGTTGAAAGAGGAAGTAGTGTTAGGAGACATGCTTTCATTCCCGCACCAATAACCTCTGCTATCATTTCCTCAGCAGAGATAGAAACATCACTAGAGGAGAGGCAATAATCTATCCAAGGAAAATAAAAACAAAAACTATAGTTATTTTCCAGTTAGAGCAATTAAGATGCCAGTATTTACGTTTAAAAGAGGCAGCTGTAGGAGGAGGTGGGGATAATAAAGACACGTTTACAAGAGTGATATACCTGAGGAAAGGTTAGAGGTGAAAAACATGGAGTGTTAGATGACTCGTGTTTCTCCTTCATAATAATGTGTAGTGACTTCTCTTTCCTCACTCTTACAGAGAGACCCCAGCTACTGAGAACAACTGCTTGTTGAAACCTGGAGTAGTTAACACTTAACCAGAGGAGTTAGTGGAGGGGTTATTGGCTGGTGGTGTTCCCACCTCTCTAGTTTTCACTGCAGTTATGCCTGAAGTACGATCTTGATAGTCGAGAAATGAGTTCCTGATCTGTGGCTGGTGTCTGCCCGAGGGGTCTGGCCCAGTGGTCTTTGATGAGGTTCGGTCCCCGGGAGCTGCCGCGTCACTGGTCCAGCATGGGTATTGTCATCCCTGTGTAACTTAGGATTTCTGTGGTACAAGTAAGTTTCCGTGGAATGGTCATGTATTTCATGACATAATCAAATTACAGAGGATGTGTCTTTAATAATGTGACATAGCTTAAGCATCCAGCGGATCTGTGTTGTACAGTTAGTCTCTGTGTCACATCTTTCGGAGCATTTGAAGAATTATTACATGAAATACAACCCAGACAGCGTCTTTGATAAAACTCATCATATTCCCTGGAAAATGTCTATACATAAACTGGTGCAGGGTCATTCTGTCATAAAACTGATGGTGTACAAAGAAATCCATTGGGTGTAAGAACTGTCATATTAAAGGTAGTACATGTAATATCATATAATGAATTTATATGCAACAAAAACGTACATTTACAAGATATAAAACCTAATGTCCACGGGGTAACAAGACACTCATGACACCCAGTGGTGGCAGGTTGAAGGTTCAACCATAGATCACGAATCTTGGCTGGTTGACAGACCAAATATAGATGATCCTTCCTTCTTAAGAAGCGATTCATTATCGAGGCTCGGTTGGCTGCCTCCACCTTCGAGATGGACCCGTGTTTTCTACATGCCCGGGGAAACTGCTGTGACATCATCCCTCTCGAAGCAAACTTCTCCAGTTATCTCCTCTTAAAGGAGGCAAGCGTACAATTTCTCTCGTTACCTTGCACTCTCCTCGTAACGGAAGAGTTACTTGCTTAGCCAGTCTAACTAATGACAGTTTAACTGTTTCCTCTTGCTCGGTGAAAGGGGTCAACATTATACATTTTGAATTCCTCCGAAAGGATACCTAATGCGTGAGGGTCCGTCCTGCGTGATGGCCCGTCCTGCGTGGAGTCCATACTATGTGCTTCCTACGTGAGGGTCCATCCTGCGTGAGGGTCCATCCTGCGTGAGGGTCCACTGTACGTGAGGGTCCCACTTATGGTGTTGGCGTGCGCGTGACGCAACATGATCTGCGTGTTCTCCAAAGTCCGACCATCAGCAACATTTCTTTGGCAGCAAGTTACTATATTGAGACGTTTCCACCTAAATAAAAGCTTTACTTCAGCTCATCACGTAGTACATAACATCAAGAGTCTTTGATTACTCTTCCACTGTCGACCTGTAGCAGCCAGAGTTTGGGTGATGGTAGTTGCGAGTGTGAGCAAGGCTTTGAGTGACTTCACATTGGCCTCGAGGGTAGTTTTGAGGCAATCAGTGGCCGCTTATCACCAGCATTATAGATTACATTTAGTTCACTGCATTCATTCACAATAGACAACTCGCAGCTTCAAATTATAATGAGGAAGCCTAAAGTTGACAGGCATATCTCAGGGTATCAAGGTCATTTCCAAGCCAACAAAAACCATTTCTCACAACCTGTGTATGTTTATGCAAATCGATATAAAGTGGCTTTTTTTTTGTCATTTTCTTCCTGTGCAGCGCCGGGTACCATAGCTATGATACGATAAGTTTGAGTGTATGGACAAGACATTGCACAGGACGTAAGTTGAGCTTTCTAAATGTAAGCGCTGTACTGACAGCAGCATCTCTGTGTAAGACACTGTACCGGATCATGCCCTAATCTTCCATAATAACCTTTCTCAATCCTCGGTGATGTTTCAAGTTGTGTGGCGGCGATGTTACATATGTTGTGGTTCTTACAACAATACGTCATAGGTTGTCAGCAGGAAGACGGACTTGTTAACACACATGCGAGCCAGTGTAGTTTGATGTTAACATTGTATCTGCCGTCAAACTCATATGAGAGGATTTCATAAGCGTCGCTGTTGTTACCCTTCTCTTAATTCTACCGTCGAGGGAGAAGTATGGAAGACGGGTGTTCCCTACCTGGGGAAGCCTGGGATTGCCTATCAGATTTGGTCATGATGACAGGCTGACGCTTAGCACTAACTGCTTGTCTTGCACGGAGGATAAAGCTGTTCCTCCCGTTACTCATCATCACACGTCTTGCTTGTTATACGATGAAACTGTTCACGGCGGCCAATCCTTCAGCGTAGTGGTGTGTTCAAGGTTCATCTGGCATTGTCTTCACCCATGAGGTGAATCTTCTTTTGAATGTTTCGGTTGTCATTCTATACTTGTTTTTTAGTTCTTCATATTTTGCATTATAGAAGCGTTCCA
>JAUUDZ010414888.1:0-14793 GCA_032361705.1 Panulirus versicolor | reverse complement strand
TGTCTGCCTTTATTCATTCCCATCGCCACCTCGCCACACATGGAATAACAACCCCCTCCCCCCTCATGTGTGCGAGGCAGCGCTAGGAAAAGACAACAAAGACCCCATTCGTTCACACTCAGTCTCTAGCTGTCATGTAATAATAAACGCATAGCGTTTACGGGATGGCCTTGATTAGGTCTCAGCTGCCCGTGCCGTGTCTTCTAACATAAGAAAAAGACATCAACCTTTTTACTTTCGTCATACGTTTTGATTATATCATAAAAGAAACCAGGCAGATCCGTCAGACTCTAGCGATTTCGTAGAGAACCATGCTAAGAACTGTTTATCAAGTGGTGGTTTCCTAAATGGTTTACAATTCTAGTTCGAATGATGGCTTCCATAAGTTTTCCAACTACAGACGTCGCGATAATTGGATGATAACTCCCGGGCACTGACTTACTACCTTTTTTGAATACCGGTATTGCACTGGCAAACCTTCATCCATGTAGAATTTATCCCGTAGCAAGTGACATTGAAAAGGGCAGTGAATGGCTGAACTAGTCAGCAATATAGATAATGCTTAAAGAACTAACAAAATAATTAAGGTAATTTACTTACGTCCAGAGAAGTCTATTGGGCTACTGAGTCTAATGAGAGCAATGTCATCAGAAGACTGTTGCCGAGCGCTATCATCAGGGTGAATAATGATCTCCTCGTAGGTGAAGTCCTGGGCGGGAGGAGCACAGATCTGAAAGCCTTGGGTAGTCACGTCGCAGTCGACGTCAGTGTTCAGGTCCCACTCTCCCAAGCGGATAATACTAAAGGAATGAAGAGATGATAATAAATTGTAATATGTCATGTTGTATGTTAACATATTAACATACAACATATTTCAACTACTATTTGCTATATTCTTCTCATTTCTGTAGATCTAATATACACTTTTTCACACTTTAAGAACCTTACATAACTCTTATCTAAAACATTTGGTACATGAATTTTAGTCAACTACACTGTTTTCACCTCTGTATCTGTCACTGAGAAATCAATATATCATTGCTTACATTTTCCTCTCAGACCGATTCTTAACACACGAAGCGGCTGTCATCACGTATCTATTGTTGATGACAGACCCACCACATATGACTGAGAAGCCGCTAGTATCTGCGTATGTGAAGAAACATATTGTAAAGAAACATGTTTGTAGGCATAGCTCGCTCGGACCTATCCTTTATTTAACAGTCGATTTATAATTTTCAATGATCAATATTTTTCTCCACATTTGTAAAAAATGGTCGTTACAATTACTCTTTAGGCTCCATAACTCATGCAAGTTACAGGAGACCCTCCATGTTACGTGATAAGCCCAAAGCACATCATTCTATTTAGTCCACTAGTGAGCTCAGAAATAGCAAGTTGATGGTGAATCACAGCCTATGTTCTATTATAAGCCACAACGTTAAATGTCAGTTACAGATATACAGTTGTCATCCCTATCATCACTAGTCTCCATGTCGTAGGCAAGCAATACATTCAGCTTACCTGAGTATCCTAACGCAGCAATCCAGGGATGACTGTATATTGGTGCCTGTGTTCCCCCGAAGATCATGTCAAGCTGAGAACCTTGACCACAGTTTTTGGGCAATAGACTGGAGGACGATGCCACAGTAGTTTGGGGGCAACAGACCTGTTGTAGGGAAAAATGTCTCACTCATGAGTTGAGAGAATCAACAATTGTCATGGCATATTCATAACAACAGTAGATGTGGGTTACTTACTAAGGGGTCATCACCTTTGGAGCATGTCCTCTGCCGAAGGTAAAGGATGTTCTCATTCGTGGGTTTCTGAAGTAGTAGTACAAGGTCAGGACACTGTGACAGTGGGGTACACTGGTGGGAGCACTGTGCATCTGCCGGGACAAAAAGTTTGTACTCAGATTTTAAGGCTGATAAATTATGGTTTGTATTATTACTACACTGTTAACTTTCTTGCCAGTAATGTGGGGAGGATCAGGTAGATAACTACCTCTTAATTTACTTACATCCACCCTCAACCCAGGACCAGCCTTTTGCAGTGAAACAAGAACATACATTCTAATATCCTTGCGTTTTACTTTTCCTATTTGTATACTTAAACGATTAGTCAAGCATAATATCACATACAGGCAAATATTGATATCAAAGAGGGAAACTTCAACATAAAAGAAAAATGCAAGGGTAATTTCATGACAAAAGTTACAGTATTTAGTTTATCAGAGTTCCTAGACTTTGCTGACATCCATATCTTATGTTGGCAGATGTTGCAAATGTCCATCTCAGTTTTTAAGTTATGTACTGATGTCAAGTTTATGTGCTGATCCTACGAGGAATCAAGTGAGATTTCTTCCTATGAGGCTGGACTGGGTGACATGAAGGTTCAACTGCTTCGTTTTTTCTGTCAAAGGCCCTAGTCCTCGAACAGTTCTCATCAAAGCCATGCCTTGAGTGAAACATAAAAGAAAAAAAATAAATAAAGATTTAAATGAGGACAAGAGGGTGAATAAACTTAAGAGGTTTGAAAGAAATAAACATTTCTCATAAAAATGGTCGAATCGCAGTCCTGAAGAAAAACATGAGACAATAAGGAGTTCAGAAACTTAGTGATGCAGGGAAAGATGCAGACATCATAGCAGCCCGTCTTTGAACTGTTAACTGTTAACCATCATCTGAGGAAGTGGCAACGGCACACAAAAGGTCGATTTTCAGTAGAAAACGGAATAATATTCATAGAAAGGGGAGATAGAATCAACACTGAGGATCAAGTTTTGAGGTCACATTGGGAGAGTTAAGCATAAGGATTGCTCACACTTTGAAGCTTGACACGTACTGAGAACGGGAATGAATCAATTTGACTCGCCTCGAATCGTTTGGAGTAAACCAAGCTTTTGATAGACTTATGCAAAGCGCGACACTCGCAAGATGTGATGGCACTACACCATGAGAAATCATGTCCCATGTATAATAGGAACAGTTGTTCGGAACAGAAATATCTTCAACATCTAACAGGACGCGTGTTTCTTGGAGACAGACTCGACCATTTGTTTGATGTTGGGTTTCTGACAAGTTTTTTAAACTACTATTATGGTGTCAGGATGTGTTCTCTCATCTTTCAAAAAGCTGTTCACTAAGTCAAACTGGTTTAAAATCATAAAGGTTTTCATCAAGTCACAAGTTACTCCTCTCTCTTCCATGGTGAACAAGATCAAGACCTCTCCAACTTATGAGCTGGCATAAGGGTTAACATCCCAACCAGGAGTCATGGATCGACTCCTGTGTATGCAGGATCAGCTCTGCATCCAGGCATTTAGTTGATCTAACCTTTACAGAAAGCGAGAGGAGGAGCTTTACACAAAAGAAAATGAGAAGTGTGGATGACTTAAAATAAAACAAGTAAAATTAATTATTTGACAGTACAAAAGTCTCGTTTTCTTTAACGTTAACGGTAAATGCTGTCCTAAACCTTATATACCCCTTGGCCCTACCAACACCTACCTCTCCCTACCAGAGTGTAGTTCCCAAACCACCACCACCTACCCTTCCCTACCATAGTGTAGTTCCCAAACTACCACCACCTACCCGTCCCTATCATAGCCTAGCCTTAACTCGTCCCGCACCACACGTCACTGGCGAAGGTGACAAGTGTACTTACTCTGTGTGGCGGCCAGCTGGACCAGCAGCAGCAGCAACAGCAAGGGAGTGGGGCGCCTCATATCAAGGATGCAGCTGACTCTCTGTTGGAAGAATACAATCACTTTATTTATATACACATGCAAAAGAGAGACTCTTGGATGTAGATGTGTTAAGAAGGGAGGCAAGAATTAAGATTTGTGGGGGTTTTCACAAAAGAGGAAACAGTGTAAGTATAAAGAGGTTGATGAGAGTATGCGAGCCTGGAAAAGAGAGGTGTGAAAAGAAATACCTGGAGAAACTGGGTGTAGAATGGCAAAAGGTGAGAGTAAACCAAATGAGGACTCCCGTGGTGTATCGGTTAGAGTTCCTGACCGTGACTTATTTACGGGCCGCCCAAGGACGAGCGCATAGGTTCGAATTCTGATTGTGGAAGTCGGTCCATAGTCAATCTAGCTGTTCATCCACCCATAGGGGTTGGTCGAAAAATTGTTACAGAGCTTTAATGGTATGGCCTTCATTAAGGCCTCAGCTGCCCGTGCCGTCTCAGCTAACATAAAATAAGGAGAGTGGGTGAGGAATGGGACATATCTAAGGAAGCAGTAAAGGCATATGCAAGAGAAGTGTGTGACATGCAGAAGGTGGGAGGCAGGCAGATGATAAAGGTTAAAGAGCGGTTGAATGACGAAGTAAAGTTGTTAGTGAAAGAAAAGAGATGGATAGGGGCAGTATTTACAGGGGAATGCAAATGATTGGGAGATGTACGAGAGAAAGCGGCAGAAAGAGAAAGATGCAACGATAGAAAGAGAAGAATTAGAGTTGGGATGAGCAATCATCAGTAAACTTTGGGCAGAATAAGACGTTTTTGAAGGAATTTAAAGGTGAGGCATGCGAAGTGAGAGAGCTATGGCAATTGTATCGGTGAAGAGAAACGGGGTTCTGAAAATCTTGCACAAGATGAAATGGGGCAAGACGGCTGAAGTCGATGGTACTGCTCTTGAATTTCGTAAGGAAGGGGGTGACTGTGCAGTTTATTGGTTAGTTAGGATTCTCATTGTATGTATGGATTATTGTGAGGTGCCTGAGAATTGGCGAAATTCATGTTTAGTACTGTTGTACAAAGGCAAGGGAGCCAAACGTGAGTGTTCGAATTCCAGAGGTATAAGTTACTTGAGTGTACCTAGGAAGATGTACGGGAGGAGTGTTGATTGTGAGGATGAAGGCATGGACAGAGCATCAAGTTGGAGAGAACCAATGTGCTTCCAGGAGTGGAAGAGGATATTTGGAACAGGTGTTTGCTTTGAAGAATGTGTGTGAGAGATACTTAAGAATAAGAGATGGATCTATATGTGGCATTTATGGATCTGGAGAAAGCATATCATAGGGTTGATAGAGATGCCTTGTGTAAGGTCTTATAAATATATGGTGTGTGAGAGAAAGCTACAAGTAGCAGTGGTAAGTTTTTATGAAGGGGTGTAAGGCATAGGTACAAGCAGGAGGAGAAGAAGGATGGTGACTGGTTACAGGCGAAGGTTAGTCTGCAGCAGGGATATGTGATATCAAAATGACTATTTACTTTGCCTATGGATCGGGTGGCGAGGGCGATAAATGCGGTGGTCTCTTGGAAAGAGGGACGAGTATGCAGTCTGTAGGGAGTAAGTGGGCCTGAGAAGTGTCAGCAGTTGTTAGCTGATGAGACAGCACTGGTAGCAGACTCGAGTGCCCAACTGCACAAGATGGAGTCTGAATATAGGTGAATGTGTGACGAAAGAGAGTACAGTATCGTCAAAGAGAGGATGTGTGTGTCGCAAAAGGAAGGAACAAGAAGGAAAAGACCCAACTGGAGATGGAAAGATGGAGTAAAAATGGTTCTAAGTGACCGGGACCTGATGATGCAGGAGGGTGAAAGGTGTTCACGAGATAACGTGAACTGGAGCGGTGTGGTACACATAGGGTGACGAGCTGTTAGTGGACTGAACCAGGGAGTGTGAAGCTGCCAGGGTAGACCATGGAAAGATCTGTGAGGCTTGATGTGGAAAACGCGTCAGACGACGTCACATGTGTTGGAAGGGAAGAGAATGCGCGGGCCGCCACACACCTCCACAGTTGACGTCAACCTCCGTTTTCAGAACCACGTGGTCAAACTGCACAAACCCAGCCGACCCGCCCACAACTTTAGAGAACATTCGCAGAGTCAGGCCAAGTTATGTTGTAAACTATAGGGAAAAAGTTGTGAAGATTTCGCCTCGCGTACAGGACTATATACAGGGACCTGCGCTTATCTTGACCTGACCCACATGATTCAAGCTCGGGTATGTTTCTTCCTGTGGCAGCTGACAGACTTTTATAGTCTGGCAAACCATTTCTACGGTGCATACCAGCGATGGGTGGCCACAGTCCCCTGACTCTAAGTTTCAGATTATGAAAATCTGCAAACATGGCATTATAATCTGACGTAGAACGTTTCTCCTTTGTGAAATTATTCAAGTCAATATAATGCTCCGATGTAGGAACGTGGAATTCATCGCATATTGAGCGTGACGCAAGTTTCTCTCGATGAGACAGACATGTTTCCGGGAGAAAACGGGGGAAGATGAGCAGCCAATGGTCAGCCGATCTTCCTTCTTCCGCGTCGGATCGTACTCGATCATTGCTCCCTGGTCGTCTCAAATGTTTTACCATCTATTTTCTCATTTGGTTTCATCTTTTTATCTATAAGTATCTAAATACCTGTTGGGTCACATTCTTCCCAAGATTTGTTCACAGTGTTGCCCGGTTCTTAATCCTAACGATCATGACACACTTGACACTCAGTCTAGGAAACTGGGAGGAAATGGTCGTTTCCCGGACACAAGTCTCTCCACACGTGGGAAAGTTGTTTATAAAAAGTATCAGCTGTAACACGAAAGAATAAGAACACTGTGCGGAACGCTGCACCTTGTGCTTACTGGCCACAACAAGCGACGACAACTCCCCGACTGCAGTCTAGACCAGGAAATGCCAGAGAGAGAGTTGTACCGACGGGTAACAATAGCCGGGAACAGGTATGACCTTGCCAAACTCGGGTAACAATTAGCAGTAATAGGTCTGACGCCAGCGTAAAATACGTCAGTCGTCCTGCCATGAATTACGTCGACCTGACTACCTGGGGAAGGCCATTTTTGTTGAATTACGACTGACGCAGCCATTTCCGAGGAAGGGAATGCAATAGGGAAAAAAAATGTTACTCACTGACATATACTTACCACGCAATATATTTCTACACAGATGGAACCCTTATGTTTTGAATAACTGCAAGTTAACCTCACTACACATGAGCATGAGAAGGTTCAAACTGAACTCGTTTATTTGGGATGAACGTTAACAAGAATGGACAGCAATGCACTCCTGACGAAGCTCCGCGACTCCCGCATCATCAGTTTGGTCATGACTAATCTGCACCCGAAGTTTTCCCGTAAGTAGGAAGTCACTACTAACTTGAAACCCGTCTTATGTCATCAGGGGAACCAGGCCAGAAATATTTCCACGACGTATCATCCCCGTACAGGATGCAAGAGTAACGTTATACTGATAGGTAACTATCTAAGAAGTAGAAACTAAGGCTGTTAAAATACACCTGTTTTACCCTGTCACACACAGCATCTTGCGCAAGTGATAAGACTACAGAGAAGAATATGTCAAGTTTTCGAGGAAGAATAATTAGAAATGAATTTCAACAAACTCATTTCGAAGGCATTAGCTAATTTTGGTCATACAAAGGTCTCTCCCATATAGATTCTTGAATATCTTTGATCGGTCAAAAAAAGAAAATACTACATAATCTTCGTTAACATTCTATTGCAAATATTATTCTCTATAGATTATAACACTCCCTGGTGCCAGCAAACTAATGTATAGGTGGGTGTGGGAATGTGGACAATGGAGGGGAGGAGAGGTTGGTGCACTCAATGACTGGGAGAAATCGAGACCCTTGTAACCTTCCAGTCGGTCAACGAAATTCGTAGTTAAGAGCCCACCAACTGTCAGCGCACCAACTGTCGCTAAGCGCCTAACTGAAATACCAGTTGGTGTCTTTTAAATAAAGGGACAGCAGGCTGTTCAGTAAGACTGTGTGTGTGTTCTTGAATCACTTTGAACACCTGAATAAGTTATTCCATATCTTTTCTCTTCTGCTGACTGATGGGATAACCTGACGCTGTCGGCTTTAATGACTTGGCATTCGATAAGCGGAAGACCCAAATAAGCTGACAACCAAACTATATATTTAAGAGAAATTCCAAAGTAGAGAATTAGGGCGATGTCACCTTGCGAGGGCTTGAGGCAGGGAGCAACCGGTTACGCTCTTAGGACGAAGTTTGCAAAGTTATTTTGTTTAAACTTATCATGTTGTATGAATAATATGCACACTTCCTCAACAATGGGCAAACTGACAGTATGTATTGTGCAGGTAGCCCTACTGAATACATTTGCCTTAGTCTTCAAGTCTACATTCGAATCAAACTCTTATGGATGCGCACTGGCAACTTTACGAGCATTAATACAGTCCTTACCATCAGTACACAGGCAAGCCGAGGTACGTGGAATGTGATGTCTGCAACAACAGCAGTTTCATTTCAACTTGTCTCCTTTACAAGCAAAATCTAATGAGCTATAGGGGCAGGTTCCTGTCATCATCGCTGGAAAGAGGTGTTTATCTTTGCCATGATTCCCGCTACTTTCAACTGGGGAAGGCGAGAATATTATCTCGGAAAGCAAAAATGGTTATGTTTGCAGGAATAGTGGTTCCGACAATGATATATGGTTGCGAGGCGTGGGCTATAGATAGAGTTGTGGTGGATGTGTTGGAAATGAAATGTTTGAGGACAATATGTGGTGTGAGGTGGTTTGATCGAGTAAGTAGTGAAAGGGTAAGAGAGATGTGAGGTAATAGAAAGAGTGTGGTTGAGAGAGCAGAAGAGGGTGTGTTGAAATGGTTTAGACACATGGAGAGAATGAGTGAGGAAAGATTGACAAAGAGGATATATGTGTCAGAGGTGGAGGGAATAAGGAGAAACGGGAGACCAAATTGGAGGTGGAAGGATGGAGTGAAAAAGATTTTGAGCAGTTGGGGCCTGAACATACAGGAAGGTGAGAGGCGTGCAAGGAATAGAGTGAATTGGAACGATGTGTGATACTGGGGTCAACGTGTTGTCAATGGACTGAAGCAGGGCATGTGAAACATCTAGGGTAAACCGTGGGAAGGTCTGTGGGGCCTGGATGTGTCTAGGGAGCTGTGGTTTCGGTGCATTACACATGATAGCAAGAGACTGTGTTAACGAATGTGGCCTTTTTTGTCTTTTCCTGGCACTACCTTGCTGAAATGGGGGCAGTGATGCTCTTTCCTGTGGGGCAGGGTGGCACCAGGAATGGATTGAAGGCACATATGAATATGTACAAGTGTATACATGTATATGTCTATGTATGTGTTTGTACGTGTATGTATGTTGAAATGTATATGTACGTGTATGAGCATTTTATGTATATATATGTGTATATGAGTTGATGGGTCGTTCTTTGTCTGTTCCTTGGTGCTAGCTCGCTGATGAGGGAAAACGGGAGTGAGAGGCGTGCAAGCAATAGAATGAATTGGAATGATGTGGTATACCAGGGTCAAAGCGCTGTCAGTGGACTGAAACAAGGCATGTGAAACGTCTGGGGTAAACCATGGGAAGGTCTGTGGGGTCTGAGCCAGGTACCCATTTTATCAACCAACCCCTAGAGGTGGATGGACAGCTAGGTTGACTGTGGACAGACTGCCACAACCAGGATTCGAATCTATGCTCTTGAACCTGTACCATTTATACAAAGGATTTATTCGTCCTTGTATGGAGTACTCTCTCACATCTGGGGTGTTTCTAGCTCTGCATCCTTACTTGACAGAGTTGAATCAAAAGCACTCTGACTTATAAGCTCTCAGACTCACTTCAGAACTTGACCCTCTTGCCCTACACTGCAGTGTGGATTCATATACCCTCTTCTATATTTATAACTTTGGATTTTGCTCCAGGAAGCTGGCTGCCTGTAGGCCCCTACCGCTAGCTAAACCACACAGTACTTGGCAAGGAGCTGCATCACATAATTACAGTGTAGCCATTGGCAACTCAAGGGTGGGCTGTTTTGATAACGGTTTCTTTCTTTACACTTTAAAGCTTTGGAATTCTCTAGCCTCTCAGTTCTTTCCTATTAACTATTCTGTTCTTTTTTCCTTTCATAATCCTCCCTATATTTCAATTAAGGCCCAGCCTTGATGTGGACTTGTATGCAAGACTGGAGCCTGCAGTGTGGAAAGATAAAAGAATTACCACCCCTTATCCCTCATAGAAGTTGGAAGGAACCTTTTTGAAATAATTATGAAGCTAAAGTTAAGAGGGCACCATGGAAACAATAGACTCTGTAACCCTAATCAATACTGCTTCCAGATGGGCAAAAGCTCCACCTCAGCAATTGCAATAGTGGCAGAAAAAATAGCAATCTCCGGGGGACAAGGAATAAATTGTTTAGTGATACAAAGACATAAGCCAAACCTTTGACAAAGTGTAGACAGTCAACCTACAATATGGATTGAATAAATGAATAGATAAATAGTGGTTTATTGGATTTAGGCAACCGTTTGGCTGAAAATACATGGTTGAGGTATTTTATATGCTACAGAACTACAATTAGGCATGCATGAGATCACTGAAAGACTGCTGTGCAATTTTCTAGGCCTGCTTATTGCATTTTCTAGGCCTGCTTATTGCAGTAATCATCATAGACTTTGCAACATCACCCTAATTTCCATTATTAAGCAGGGTCCCAATAGGAATTGTTTTTTCACCAACACTGTTCATAACTTATGCAGCTGACATACCTCGACCAGTTGGTACCATGAGTATGGACATCTTAAATTGAAAAGAAATCTGCTCAAAGAAAAGTGGCCTTGACCAGTCTGGCACCTTCCATGGAACCAAAAATTACATATGATCAAGGCCATGATGATATGTTCTAAGTTACTCATGTATATCAACATTCCTAATCTCCAGATCATTCATGCTGAAGTTGTAGAGGATCCGAAATAAGGCAGTATGATTCCTCACAAATGATATGTTGAAAACACAGTAGAACAGCTTGAGTGATTAGAAATTAAATCAATCAGTTCATACCTAAGAGAAGCAGCCAGAAATTATAGCAAATTCTTGAAGAAAACTGTTATCAAAACTACAGACAAATCTGAAATCTCGACATCAGTACAAACATGGAACACCCTTGGTTCCCTTGAAGCCTCAGAGCACTCAGGGTGGATCCAGTCATCCATCAGTATGCACAGTGAACAATGTTTAGCTTTGTTTAGTGACTCTCCTTCAGAAAACCAAAGATACAACACTTATACATACACACTCCCAATCTGCTTGGTTACATAAATAAGGCACCAATTACATGCTTCCAGATAATCACTCACATGCATCAAAGAATTTACACCATACACCTATCCACACTTCATTCTTTTCTTCCATTTCAAACTAACCCTTTTCCTGCCCCATCTCTTCCCCTCCCCCAATCACCATTTAAAAAAGATGATTATGATAAAGATGAAAATAATTATAATGATAATTTTTCTTTCATACTTGTTCACCATTTCCTACATTAGCAAGGTAGCACCAGAAACAATGAATAGATCTCATTTGCTCTCATCCATTCTCTAGCTGTCATGTGTAATGCACAAATAACACAGCCCTCTATCCACAACCAGTAACAACACATTCCCCCCAGTATACTACATTGTTCCATTTCACTCAGTCCCATACATGCTATGGCCTCATGTGCTCAAAATCTTTTCCTCTACATCTTTGCATTCAGTTTGGTTTCTCCTTCGTGTCCCCTCCACTTCTGACACAAAATCTCTTAACTCATTCTCTCTTTATCAACAAACCATTTTAGTACACCCTCTTTAGCTCTCTCAACCATACTTTTCTTATTACCATGCCTCTCTCTTATTGTATCATTATTTAATCAATCCTCCTCACATGTATTGTCCCCAAACATTTGATTTCCAACACATTCACCTTCCCAACATTCTCATTTATAGTCCAAGCCATGCATCCATACAACATTGTTGGGATATCTTTACCTTCACACATACCCATTTTTGCCCACCTAGATAGTGACCTTTCTCTCCACACACTCCTCAGTACTCCTAGAACCTTCCAACTTTTCACCCATCCTATGACTCACATCCAATTTCATGGAACCATTTGCTGCCATGTCCTCTCCCATGTATGTAAAACACATCACTTCTTGCTAGTTTTCTCCATTCAAACTCGCACCTGAACTAACCTGTCTCTCTTCAGTGCTAAACCTAACAACCTTGCTCTTATTCATATTCACTTAAGTTTTTGCTTTCACTTTCCCAAATTCAGACACCAACTTTTGTATTCAAATCTGCCACCAGTGCCATGTTGTCAGTACATAACAACTGACTCACTCTCCTGACCTTCTCACTGCACACAGACTGCATCCCTGCCCATCTCTCCAAGACATCTGCATTTTGCCTCACCACTCCATTCATAGAAAATTAGATAGCCATGTTGATATCACATATGCCTGCTGCATGCTGACTGTCACCTTCCTCTCTACTTACTCACACACATGCCATACTCTCTTGATAAAAACCTCATTTCTTTTAATAGTTTCCCTCCCATACCATATATTCGTAACACCTTCCATGGGGCTTCTCTGTCTACCATATCATATGCTTTCCATGAATACCACATACTAAATCCTTCTGTTTCCCTTAAATATTTCTAATCCATATCCATAAATGCCACATACATATCTTTCTCAAAATATTTCTCACATTCATCATATAGATACTTGATCCGCACATGCTTTTCCGCTCCTGTAAACACATTGTTCGTCTCCAGTCTGATGCTTTCCACATTCCATGACCCTCTCAATCACCACACTGACATAAAACTTATCAAGTACACTCAAAAAAGTTATACTGCTGTAATTCAAGCATTCATTTCTCCCCCTTGCCTTAATACAGTGGCATAATATGTGCATTCTGCCAATCCTCAGGCACCTTACCATTATCCATATGTACAGTGAAAATCCTAACTGATTAATCAACATCACAGGCATTCCTTCTCTTCAAGAAATGCAAGTGCAGTACCATCCACTCCAGCCGCCGTACTGCATTTCATCTTATGCAAGGCTTTCCCCTCCACTTCTCCCTAATTCTTGCATTCTTTCCCTACTCACTGCCTGATACCATTTCCCATTTGCCCCTTTCACCAGTGTTCCCATTTGTTTTCTTGATTTTCTTAAGACTTTTAGCTTCCTTTAACATCTTATTTACCCTTGTAAAGCTTACTGATATTCACTCACCCCATCTCTTGTTTGCTCTTATTCTCTGCTCCTGTACCTCTGTCTTGCCCTAGTGCCACTTTCCCTTGTACATCTCCCAATCACTTTCACTCCTTCCTTGTACCACCCATACACTTCTCTTGGTGTAAGGTGGCTCGATCGAGTAAGAATGGATGGTATATGAGAGAGGTGTGATGATAAGAAGAACATGGTTTGAGAGCTGAAGAGGGTGTGCTGAAATGGTTTGCACATTTGAAGAGAATGAGTGGGGAGAGGTTGACAAAGAGAACATTCTTGTCAGAAATGGGGGGGAACAAGAAGAAGAAGACTGAATTGGAGATGGAAGGAAGGAATGAAAATGGTTTTGAGTGCTCAGAGCCTGAGAATACAGGAGGGTGTAAGATGTGTATGGGATAGAATGATTTGGAACAGGTTGACTTAGAGGGGCACATGCTGCCAGTGGACTGAAGCAGGGCATATGAAATGGCTGGGTGAAACCAGCAGTGTTTGAAGGGCCTGGTTGTAGATAGGAGGCTGGTTTTGGTGCATTACACATGACAACCAGAGAATGGATAAAAGAGAATGAGGGGTGTGTCTAATATGCCTGATTCTTGCATGCTGCAAAATACATTACTTTAACCCTTAAACCATGCCTTAAGTAGATCTGTGTTTCATTGAAAAAGAAACATCACATAGATCTACAATTATGCTTTCACTCCAACAATCAAATTTCAGCTGGTCTATCTATAGTAGTGGCACAAATTGCCAAAGGCCTCCTCATACAACAATTACATGAAATTTTTAGTTACCCTTCATGTGTGGCAAGGAGATGATGTTACATTAGAATTGCCCTGTAGTGTAGATGACAGTGAGCAGCAATTACTCAGTAGCAATAAGGAGTCTAGCAATGCAAATGATAATCTGATTGATGATAAAGATTTATTTGATGATGATGAGTACCAAATGCGCCAAAACGCAAAATGAATGAAGTGGTGATAGTCAGAATATGCTGTTCCTGTAGCACTTAGAGGTATACCAGCATTGTCCTTTCACCAAGTTTTTATTTCTGTTTTGTTTCTACTGAGGAAATTTAAGGCCTATTTCATATGTTTAATCATTTCATGAGACATTCTGTTTGCCCTTACTTGAAAAACACCCATTTTAAGAAAGCCTTGGGATTACAAATGCAGTAAGCACTTAAAGGGCTAGAAATACAGGGCCACTTGACTGAAATGTTTGTTTGTTACGACACAGAAAATAAGTGTTCGAGGTTCTGATGGTAGTCTGATTGTTGCTTGGAGCATTTGCAGAGAAAAAGGGATTACAGTTCTCCCTGACTTTCAGTGGATCGACTTACAATTTTTCACTTTAAAATTGTGCAATTGTGATACTCATTCAATAGAAACTGTACTTCTAATTTTGAATTTTGATATTCTCCTGGGCTAGTGATATGCGGTATGATAATCTCTCGTGCAGCATGATAATCTCTCGTGATGCTGCACAATGGCAGCAAGCTGTGGTTTCCAGTGAGCCATGCGATCACGAATGTGAACAACCGTCACCAGCAGTTTTTGGATTTTGTGTTTTGTGATTTTGCATCCCATCATGTTTACAAAATGTTCATCTGTGTTTCCTGCCTCTGGTGAGAAGAGGAAGGCAATTCTCTTGAAGTGAAATTAAGGATAATTGCCCAGCATGAAGGTGGCAAACCAGTAATGGCCATCAGAAGTGAGTTAGGACTTTCACAGTCAATGATCTTGAC
>JAUUDZ010414877.1:0-14794 GCA_032361705.1 Panulirus versicolor | reverse complement strand
AATTGGAGGTGGAAGGATGGAGTGAAAAAGATTTTGAGTGATTGGGGCCTGAACATGCAGGAGGGTGAAAGGTGTGCAATGAATTGAGTGAATTGGAATGATGTGGTATACCATTGTCGACGTGCTGTCAATGGATTAAACCACGGCATGTGAAGTGTCTGGGGTGAACCATGGAAAGTTTTGTGGGGCCTGGATGCAGAAAGGGAGCTGTGGTTACAGTGCTTTACACATGACAGCTAGACTGAGTGTAAATGAATGTGGCCCTTGTTGTCTTTTCCTAGCACTGCCTTGCACACGAGCAGGGGGAGGGGAGTGCCATTTCATGTGTAGCGGGGTTGTGACAGGAATGGATGAAGGCAGCAAGTATGAATAGGTACATGTGTATATATGTATATGTCTGTGTACGTATATGTATGTATACGATGAAATGTCTAGGTATGTATATGTGCGTGTGTGGGCATCTATGTATATACTTGTGTATGTGGGGTGGGTTGGGCCATTCTTTCATCTGTTTCCTTGCGCTACCTCGCTAACATGGAAGACAGCGACTAAGTATAATAAAAAAGTAATAAATAATATTTTTTCCTTGTTTCATACGTTTCCATTTCCTGCATTAGCTAGGTAGCATCAAGAACAGAGGACTGAGCCTTAGAGGGTAAAACCACAAATAAAATGAAACACGATAAGTTCCCAAGTGCACTTTCGTGTAACAATCACATGGTCAGAGAAGACACAAGAATGAGATAGAAGACATAGAACATTTAAGGAATTTAAGGATCTGAAGAAAGTATATGACAGGGTGTGGAAGGTGTTGAGATATATATGTGAGGAAAGATGCTAGAAGCAGTGATAAGTTTTTATTAACAGTGTACAGCAAGTGAACAAGTAAGATGAGAGAAAATGAATGGTTTCAATTGAAGATTGGTCTGCAGCTGGGGTGTGTAATGCACCATTGCTGTTTAACTTGTTTATGGATTGGCTGGTGAGACAGGAAAATGCACAAGTCTTGGAGAGATGGGCGACTATGTAGTCTGTGAAGGAGGAGAAGGCTTGGGAAAAGAGTCAGTTGTTGTTTGCTGCTGATACAGCACTGGTGGCAGATTCCAGTGAAAAACAGCAAAAGTTGGTGACTGAGTTTGGAAGAGCGTGTGAAAGGAGGTTGAGAGTAAATGTGAATAAAAGCAAGGTTATTGGGTTTAGCAGGGTTGAGGAACAGTTTAGTTGGAGGCATGATTTTGAAAGGAAAAAAACTTGGAGGAAATGAAGTGTTTTAATTAGATACCTGAAAGAGGATATGGCAGCAAATGGACCCATAGAAGAAGCGAGTCATGGGGTGGGTGAACATTCTGGGAGGACTGAAGAATGTGTGGAAAGAAATAGCATAATCAGGGATGGCAAAAATGGGTGTCTGATGCCATAGGAGTCCCAATGATATCATATGTATGCAAGGCATCGACTAAAGATGTGGCTGTACTGGGTGAGGTGGATTCGTTGGAAATGAATTGTATGAGGACAATAACAGGCATGAGATGTTTTGATCGAGTAAGTGATGAAAGGGTAAGAGAGAGGTGTGGTAATAAAAAGGGTGTCGTTGTGAGAGCTGAACACGGTATGCTGAAATGGTAAGGACATATGGAGAGAATGAGAGAGGAAAGGTTGACAAAGAAGATATGTGTCACAAGTGGAGGGAACAGGGATCAAAATAGAGATGGAAGGATGGAGTAAGAAAAATTCTGAGTGACTGAGGCCTAAACACACAGGAAGATGAAAGGCAGTGAAGTGGAACAATATAGTGCACTGGGGTTGACGTGCTATCAACCTTATGAACCAGAGAATGTGAAGTAACCAGGGTAAATCATGGAAAGGTCTGTGGGGTCTGGTTTTGGGTCATTACAAATGACAGTTCAGTTATAACATGGATGCAAGTGGCTGCAACCTTTCTTCATCTTTTCCTGGAGCTACCTAGCTATTGCAGGAATTGGCAATCAAGCATGAAAAAATGAAAAAATATACACACAGACATACACCTTCCATCATTGTGCACACCTCCAACCCTCTCATCTCCCTTCTAATTAAGCTGGTAATCGACTTACAGCAATTCTCTGTTTTTCTCCTCCAGATAATACATCCATCCAATCAGCTGTAGCATCCCATCCACGTTCTCGGTCCAGGATGTATGTGAGTTGTACACGATCCAGAAGTTCTCTCAAGTCCTCATCCGTGTACCCATGTGAAACCATATCAGAACAGGAGTCTGGGTACGTCACCTGGAAAATTTTCAAACAAATGTAGTGTGAAATTACATTCATCATCTTATCAATGACATATGCAGCAGTACTTTTTCCAATACTGTTCTTTAGCTAACCTGATCTCTGAGTGTCCCAAGGGTCATGTATGGTCGTTGTGGAATGTAGAACAGCTTACCAGCACTGGGCTTTGTAACACAGCCCCCAAACACCGGCCAAAGCTAAAACAGATATATATTATAATTGTGAATAAATTTCAGCATTAAGAAAAACAAAATAACCTGTATGATTACTTTAAAGGTAATCATGATGCATATTTACACAGCAAAAGTACACTCTTGATAAGTCTTCTCAGCTGGATGCAAAGACATTGCAACTTGGGATTTGCAGTGTACCTTCCTGGACAAGCCACACTCACCCCTATCTGGGTACATACAGTACCAACATAGATTATCACAGCAAAGACCAGACCTCAAACCATTTACCTAAGCCAATCAAAGTAAATGCACAATCATGTTTGAGAAAATGAACAACTTGTAATTAAAAATGGTAACAGAACTTGAAAACATAGGATATTGAAAATCTATCATGAAAGTAAATGAAACAAGAAATACTGGGGTAGTACATATTGCCAATTCAAATGCACGAGATGTGGAGAATAAAAAATAATGTCTGATACATGAGAGGAAAGATGTAATTAAAGTATAGTGAACCATGAAGACAGATATAAATGAGTAACAAATAAAAAGGTTTCATCAATTATTGAATACAAATGCTACTACAAGAAGTAGGTATAAAATAATGTCCTTTGTTGAGGGACTGCTTGATTTGAGCTTATGTGATTTATGCCATTTTTAGAATAATGCACATGGTCCTTTTACAATTTTTCTAATTTACATGGTCTTAAATTTGGAATAACATGATCATCAATGGGTTGGCAGCATGGTGTTGTAGTGCTGCTACCACTACGTGAGATGTGTGCATATGCATGGCATGGATACATTCTACAATCATGGAGTTCTAGAATTTTGTGCAGCAGTATACTACAATCTACATGTGTTTTGTTCCATGTATCATGCTACCAAAGCATCTTTAATTTCACCTAGTGCCAATAGAGCTAAGAAGTGTACAGATCACCAATGAGATTAAAATGGACATGTTCAAACATTTTTAGAGGTGAGTGAACAGCTGATATTAAGCAAGCCCCTGGACTTAATGAATCTACTTTATGGACTATTTGTAATAGTGCAAAGAAAATCAATGAGAGTTTTAAGAGTGGAGTAGTAATCAGTGCATCTAAGACATCACATTTCCATAGTTCATTTAAGGAGAAAAAAGGAATGAATGCTGAGGACACAGACCAAACATGAAACTCATGAAAATGTTCCCATCAGCATGCTTGTGATGCAAGCCAAGGCTTAGAGAATACATATGACAACTTGGGAGCAGGAAGAGCAGTAAAGAAGTTTTGATTAAGTCCTGGTTGGTTCGTAAATCTTAGAAAATACTGCAATCACAACATTAAGATGACTGTAAGGCTGCTTTCGCTGATGTTGATGCTGTCAAAAATTTCCTGGGAACCCTCAAGACCATTATCGAAGAAGGCAGTTATTCTCCTGAGCAGAACTTTAATGTGGACAAGACTGGATTATTTTGGAAGAGAATGCCCACAAGAATATACAATTCCAAAGAAGAGAAGACTGTAACAGGATTCACTGGTATAATATTTGGTACTGTCTTATTAATAACAAAATCCACTGATTTCCATTACTTATGTTATGTAATCTACACGACCATTTTCAAGAACTTATCGCATATATTGGCTTTACATGACCATTTTCAAGAACCTATTGCATACATTGACAAGTCCTTGTATAATGATCCAAAAAAAGTAAATCAAATTACAACTGCTCTATAAATGTCACTTTTCTTATTGCACACAACACAAATCATGCCGTTAATTTCACCTGGTTTAAACTATTCAACCAATCTTTGTGCTGACTTTCAAATATATACAACACATATATGTATGAAGGACATACATAAGTGGGTGAATAGGGTAAATGAGAAGTAGGTATTAACATATTACATAATGAACATAAATGTGCTGAGAGGCACAATTGGTGGGATTTCTGATCATTATTGGTGGAAGCTTTAGGAATATGAATAAGAAGAGGGTGGTGAAAGTGAGTGACCTTGGAAAAGAGGCTTATATAAAGAGATACTAGAAAATGAATAAAGAATGGCAAAAAGTGAGAGTAAATGAAGCTAGGGGAGTGGGTGAGGAGCACAGGTATTTAAGGATGCAATGCTCATGAATGTGAGAGAAGTGTATGGTACATAAAAGGTGGAGGGTGAATGAGAGAGAGGGAGAGGGTAGCAAGTGGTGTGATGAGGAAGCTAAACTGCCAGTGAAAGAGCAAAGAGAGGCATATGGACATTATTTGGGAGGGGATAAGTACAAGAGAAATGGCGTGAGGTCAAAAGGAGGGTGCAAGGACTGTAAAATAGGACAAATTTGAGCTGATATGAACAAGGTTCAACACACTTCAGGAAGAACAAGAAAATGTTCTGAAAGGACTTTAACAATGCAAGAAAACTGGGGACAAATTTGACTTGGGGTGAACAAGGATCAATCAGACTTCAAGGAGAACAAGAAAATGTTTTGAAAGAACATTAACAATATGAGAAAGACAAGAGAGCAAGTAGGAAAATTAATGAAGCGGGAAAATGGGGAAGTGGCAGGCAGAGATACGGAGAAGAGGAGATAAAGTGAAAATCTTGAAGGACTGTTGAATGAACTGATGATATAGTATGGTAAATGTTGGGTGTTTTGGATGTGGAGTTAAGCAAAGTTATTAAGTCAATGCAAGTGGTTTGGTTCAAATAAATGTACAATCAATGGCTGCCTAGCAACCACAAACATTCAACACCTTCACAAGGAAACAAAGATCCTCCCAGTACAGACACACATCAGCATACTCGGCATCCAATTCTATCTAACAGCACTAGGCCCCCCTCCTATCCAAACTACTCTATAATCAATCCCCAAAGAGAAGTAAAACGTTTACCCATGCCTTACACTTCAGCAACCTCCATTCACAGATTCCCCCTATCCCAACAAACATAGAAAAAAAAAAAATATATATACACTGAAATAACCTGACAAGCACTAAACAATAAACCTCCCAACTCAGTCTTAAACTCCAAACCATTAGACATACACCCATCTGACACCACACTCCCCTAACAAACAAGAGTTACACTCTCCCGTTTATGCTTCGGACATCACCTATCACTATAACACAATAAACATAATTTGAACAAATCACAGGACACTTCATGCCCACAATGAATTACTACTCAATTGTCCTACACTCCCTTCACATTGCCATTTATACAACATTACAACACTTTATAACCTGTGCTGCAGGAGTCTCAAAAGGATAAAAGGGACTCTTGGGACAGAGAGTAAGACTTTTTTCTTTCATGAAGATGAAATGTGGCATGGCAGCAGGAGTGGACAGTATTGCAGTTGAATTTATTAAAAAAGGAGATGACTATTTATACTCAACAAACAAACTCTGTAATGTAAACTCTCATCTTTCTCCCTCTTGCTTTTATACAGTGGCACTTTAAATACATTCCACTAATCCTCAGGCACCTCATCATGATCCATAAATACAGTGAAAATCCTTACCAACCAATCATGAAAACAGTCACATCCTATGTTAATCAATTCAATTTCAATATCATCCACTCCCGCCACCTTGCCACATTTCATCCTATGCAAGGCTTTCGCCACCTCACCTCTCTTCACCAAACCACTCTCCATGACTCTCTCACTTCACATACTGTCCAGAACAAAACACCCTACATTTGCCACTCTATCATAAAAAACACTCAACAGTCCTTCAAAATACTCACCGCATTTCCTCACTTCATCTCTACCTGTCATCACTGTCATGATATTCTCTCACCTCAACTCTCATTTGCCCTCTTTTTCAACCCGAGCACCTTCCTCATAACCTCCTGCAGCTTTCTCTTATACATCTCTCAGTCATTTGCACTCCTTCCTCTGTTTACCAAATCATTCTCCCTGACCCTCTCACTTTGCACACCACCTCGATCAAAACGCTCTATATTTGCCACTCTTATCATCTAGCACATTCAAAAAACCCTCAAAATACTCAATCCATCTCCTCACATCACCACTACTTGTTATTACCTCCCCATTAGCCCCCTTCACCGATGTCCCCATTTGTTCTCTTGTCTTACACACTTTATTTATCTCCTTCCAAAACATCTTTTTATTCTCCCTAAAATTTAATGATATTCTCTCACTCCATCTCTCATTTGCCCTATTTTTCACCTCTTGCACCTTTCTCTTGAACTCCTGCCTCTTTCTTTTATACATCTCCCAGTCATTTGCACTATTTCCCTGGAAACCCATCCAAATGCCTCTCTCTTCTCTTTCACTAATAATCTTACTTCCTCATCCCACCACTCACTACCCTTTCTAATCTTCCCACCTCCCATGCTTCTCATGCCACAAGCCATCACAGCTTCCCTAAACTTCATACTTTCAGTAATTTTGTGCCATGCCAATGACACGACAGTCTCTAGAGTTTTTTCAAGAAGGAAGTTGAGCAGCATTCACGAAAATCTAGAGGACTAAGCAGATGATCATGAATTACTTGTTGATAAGCTATCTTTAGATTATTTGGAATGTGATTTATGGACACTTACTCCTCCAACATTGAAGATGTGGCATGAAGATGTTTCTATCACAGTTGGAGGGAGTGTTGTCCCCCTCCACCTTACGTTGACAGCACTGTATCTGTCTGGTGCAGCTGGTAATTTTACACTTTTATAATTTTGCTGTTTTGAAGAAACCATGAATTACTTTTAGTATGATGAGAAGATGTATTATTATTTGGGATAAAGCCTGGTAATAATCAGTAATCCGTTTCTTAATCATAAAAGATGCATACTGGCAACTCGATACTCTAGGCTTACTTTTGCACTTTTAAGTGCACTCTGCTGGCACAGGTGCAAAACTTCTACACAGGGATAATGGTAGTAGTAAACAAAATATACATCTAAAATGATTTTTATTTTTCATTTCTATATGAATGCCTTTCAAATTGTAAGGGTAAATACATGTTTTATAAAACATGAAAAATGAGAGATTCACAAGATGGAAAAGGAAACTGAAATGAGGAGCTAATGAGTTAATTTGTCATTTGCTTTTGGCCAATATTGCTGCATTAGGTTCATTATTATTTAACTTTTTCAATGAGGGAAACAAATGATCTGATGATGATGACTTAAGCTGCAACCTCAAGCTGACGAGTCTCTGAACCACACAGACCCAGCTTCAGAAACAAGAGTATACAGAATTCAGTCTGTTATACCATGGAAGAGTTTAATAAACCAGAATTTTGGTTTACTATACTGAATTCTTGTATTCACCCAAGAAATGTGACCATAGAAGTGAACCAAACTACCCTAATAAAGAAGAACCTTACCTCAATGGCCTTAACTCTCCAAATATAACTCCAGAAAGAGTTTCAGAAATAATTATGTATTAATTAATCTCCGAGTTGCTATTCCATATTCAATCTAGTTTGTTATTCTGTAAGTTATGGAAAGTCATCTAATACTACAAGATGTAATAGTAACACCTTCTATCCTTATAAAAGAGCTACAGCCTTTGGTCATTCTGTGGTGTGAGGCCTTAAGGTATCCTTCATATCTAAATTGTTTCCTCATACACCCAAGCATCCAAACAAAAGATAATAAATTATGGCTAACATATCTCCAGGCATACAAGAAAAATTACTTATTCATAGGGGATATCCAAGATCAGATGGGGCTCTCATATAAAGTTAGTTATGATACAATGAGATCAGGAATACACACAATCCACTCTAGGACTCAGGGTTCTACCAAAAGTAAAAGTTGAAAACAACAGTGGCAACATCACCTCTAGAGAAGTCCTTCAGCACTTCTAACCAGTTATAAACAGAGTTACTCTCAACAAACTTCTCAGGTCATCAATGACTGTTACAATTCATAACATGTCAAGTCAGGGATAACAATCCTAATATGTTTACAAAGTCTTGCATTAAAGTTTTAAGATTTTTAGAATGAAGATTCAGCCATGAGGGAGTCATACTCATTTGGAAACAAAGTTTGCATAGTAGTAAGCAATCTTTAAATCAGTTCATTTACTATCCTTTAACAGTACTGTAATTTATGAGCAGGTCATCTGGGGTGCATATTTAAACTTAAATCACAAACTCCTCCCAATCAAGGAATCTGTCATCAATTTTCTTAAAAAAGATTTTGTCCACTTGAATACATTTTTTCAGTGTACCAGAAAATAAGATAATAGCTGATAAGCTTGGCCTTCATCTTTTACATCAGTAATCTTACACTTAAACTGCCAGATTTGGTAGAGATTTCTCTAAATGTATCCGAGCCAAATCCCCACTGTTAACTGGTCAGTTTTTCCTACTCTCATTAGCCTTACATCTATATGATTTGTAGTATTTACAGTGCTAATTTAATCAACTCGTCAATACTTTAACCTCAAGCTCCTGTTTTATCCTTCTGGAGTACCTCTAGTCTTCCCAGTGTGATGATAACTAAACTATACTTAGAATGGGAAAGTACCTAAGGTGGTATGAACAAATACATTTAAGCATTCCTGATACCTATATCCTCTTTGACAATCTCACCTCACTCATACTTTCCATATTTCAAAGCCATTTCAGCACACCCTCTTCAGATCTCCTAACCATTCTCTTATTACCCTTCTCTCTTACTCTTTTATGACTTAATCAACCTTCATCCCACATACTGTCCTCAAACATTTTAGCACATTCATCCTCCTCTGTATATTATCATCAGTTGCCCATGCCTCACTGGGATAACTTTAAAGAATAGTGTTGCCTATATTACCTATAACTGCTGAAGAAAGAACAGGTCTAAGATGGCAGTTCTAAGGTCTCTGTAGAATTGTTTAGGAACAGCTCTGCCCTCGAGTTTCAGAACTACTGAGGTAAGAAAATGTTTACCCTACTAGGAATGAAAGTGTCTTAGAATTGATGAGGAAAGAACGGTTTAGCTTTAGGAGTCGACAGGTCAAACCTAGGAGGCTTAGGATTGATGAAGAAAGAACAATTTAGCTACAGGAGTCTATAGGCCAGTCTTAGGGTTTAGGATTTTACAAAAATTACCTGAGTATAGGATGCTTCTTAGGGTTGTAGAAGGACAGGCACCTCCCATACTCTGTTCTGCTTCACTTCATTGGAATAAAACAAAATTGTAAGAGACAGGAGAAACTCAAAGCTGGTTTTTTTTGTTACGTCCACAATCTATTAAACTGAGGTCATGATTTTCTATAAGAAGTCTCTAAATATGCTCCAATCAGATTTTGGTTGTTATAGAAAATCTAGATTGTTTATCTTTTGTCATATACTGCTATTTTCCACATTTGAAACATTTCTTCATGACCTTCCCTCATCTTCAGTTACTGAGAATCTTTGAATAATGTGCAAGACATGTTAAGAAGAACCATATGTATTAGCCTGGGCTTCATTCAAGAATTAAAGATATTATGTTAATGAGTGCTTGCATCAGAGATAAGTATGATTATGATTTAGCAGTTGTTCAGGTCTCCACAGAACTGAAATCAAGTGCCACTTTAAAGTGATCTTATCACTAAATTTTGCTGTATACCTGAGCAAAGAATTTTGAAACTACCTTTGAACTGTAACTGTTGACATTATATCATCTGTATATAAGTGATAAACATGCATTATACTCTTCCATCCACTATTTATAACAAGATACTTCATATCTCCACTTTCTTATCAATCCACAGGTTTACCGTCACCTGAAGACGGCAATGTTCAGTGCTCCTGGTGCCATGACTCGACCCAAACACTGGCAAGAGATGGTATACAATACTCCAATTTCCAAGCTATAAGAAGAAACTTATTCAAGAAAATTGATATTGAAGCATGCCCCAAGAAAACTGATGTTGAAGCATGCCCCCTATTCCAGTCATTGATAATCAGTCAGCTTATCCTCACCAACAAGTCATCCCCAACTGACTTTTCCCCAAGCCTGAGCCATTTATTCCTTAAATTAGTCAAGTCATCCCAAAAATGAGATTAAGCTGAATTGAAGTGATACCTAATAAATGAAAAGAATGATGAGATTTAGTCAATTTAGGATATCAAGTATTAAAAAGTTTTACCAAATGTATTATTAGAAATGGTACACAAATTAGTTTACAATATAAAGAATTTGATGTGTTTTATGCTAAACAGTTTCTCTGATCCTGGAGACCAGAAAATGTCTGCTTTTTGAGGCAAATATCCAAATATGATCATGATGCCAACATGGCTGCTGAAACAATGTGCTAACATTTATGGCCCTATCATGGTGCTTTGGTGGTGTCATTCCCCTCTCTCTAGGAATCGACAATTTAATCATTGGCTAACCTGACACTGATTATATTATACAATTTGAAAACTTTACATTGCTGTATATTTTTCATTTTCTTTGACCAAAGTATTTAACTGGAGGAACTGATATACAATTAAATACTTCTCTTCATTTATAGTGTCTACAGAATATAAATGAAACTTGTGCAAAACTAAATACACTTCTCTCTTTCATATCTGTTTGCTTCATCCCACATTAGCAAAGTAGTTTTTCTCCATTCAAACTTACCTCCCAATTGACTTGACCCTCAACCGTACTGTACCTAATAACCTTGCTCTTATTCACATTTACTCTCAACTTTCTCCTTTCACACACTTTACCAAACTCAGTTACCAACCTTTGCAGTTTTTCACCCGAATCAGCCACCACATATGTATGCATGTATTGTGCATATATGTGCATGTATACACTCATATGTGAGTGTATAGGAGTGGATGTCTTTCTTCGTCTGTTTTCTGGCCCTACCTCACAAAGGCTGGATACAACGATCTAGTATTAAAAAAAAATTACCACTTCATTTAAAATGCTTGCTATAACTATGCTTATTATCTCTTCAGATTTCAATTTGATACCCAATTCATTTCATCAGTTTTGTAATTTCATCATCTCTAGGATAAAACTATTTCATAAATAACTATTACTTATGCTTGCAAGTTCATCTTGAGTCTGATCTTTCCAAGAAACATAAACCTTTCTATTTCATTCACACTCTTAATCCCGACTGAAACTCCAACTTCAATGTTATCAGATATTCTTTGATTTCTTTCCTGTTTGCTTGCTGCTTTCTGCATTAGTGAGGTTGTGCCAGGAAGAAATGATGAAAGGCTGCATTTGTTCACATCCATTCTCTGGGGCTGTCATGTGTACTGCACAGCCTCCTGTCCACAACCAGCCTCCACAGCCTTTCCAAGGTTTCATCCAGCTGCTTCATATGCACTGGTTCAGTACACTGAAAGCACATCACACCATGTATGCCATCCACAACTTTCATCATCCTGAATGTTCAGGTCCCAGCCACTCAAAACCATTTCACTCCAACCTTCCATCTCTAATTTAGTTGGGGATGTCCTTAATTCCAGGCTCTCCCTGTTTCCCAGCTATCTCGCCAATTTCATCACATTCCTCCTTCACATTCACATCACCCATTACAATCACCTTCCTCTCCTTCTCAAACCCATTCATACATCACCTCTGTCTCCTCAAACCCATTAATATAGGCATTCAAATTTCTCCAGAAGTGTTTCATTGATCCATTCAATTTATGCTGTTCTTGATCCATTCTATCCTTGCTCTGTAATGCCCTCCCGTACCATACTCTTGGTGATAGCAAGGCTGTGCATCCTTCTTTCCCTCATCCATGACAACTTTCATTCATTTCCATCCATACCTGCTTTCAAGCCCTCTCATACCTTATATTCATTTCCAATTTCAATTCAAACACCCAGCCCAAGGATAAAGGTTTCTCCAGTATCTGGCACATCCAAACTATAACTTAAATTTCTCAACAACCTATGTTCTTTTACTCCTACCAATCAACTCATTAACATTCAAAGCCATTACCCTCAATTGCTCATTCCTTTTACTCCCTAACATAACTGATGCACTCCAGTGCCATTTCATAGCCTTTAATGTTTCATCCTTGACCAGCCATTGGCAAAGGGCAATTCACCAGTGTTTCCCAGAGGCATCAGGGCTCTCAGAATGTCCAAAAAACTAAAATCTCAGTAGATCTTGGGTGATTGTCTGCTTTAAAAATCACTGCCCTAATGTTGGACAAAATGCCTCTCCCTTCAATTCCACCAAAAAAGTGTACTAATGAGGTCACCATGAGAAGGCGGGCGAGACTCAGATACTCTAGAAAACTAGAGTATCCTCTCAAGGCATTGAAATTTAGCTTTTTGCAATCACTGAGCTCTCTATGCAGTAGCAGCACCTCCTCACATCTACTTATGATAATGCCATTGTGTAAAGCAGTGCTCCAGTCCAGTCCAAGAAATATTATAAGCATGAGGCAAGCATTTTGGGATGCAAAAAACCAGGTACTGGAACTGGGTGATTTAAATGCAAAGGTGAGTAACATGGCAGTTGAGGGAGTAATTGGGGGGTATGGGGTAATCAGTATGGTGAATTGAAATTGTAAACAGCTGAGCTGTGTACTGAAACAGGGCTTGTGACTGGGAATACCTGGTTCAAAAAAAGGAACATACACAAGTACAGTAAACCCTCAATCTGATGGACTAATTGGGGGGAGAGTGGGTGTCCGTTAATGTCGAAAGTCTGTTAAATCGAATAAAACCTATATGCCATTTTTAATACAATAAACAATAATACAATATACAGTTCACTCACTCTCTTTTATTCCTCTATCACTTGATGTCATTTTGAATTGTAAGGATTGCAAAATTAATTAATAATGTCACAATTCTCTGTATATAACCTGAACACAGACTGAGACTGAAACAAAGTGAGTATACACCATGCTACCAAAAACAAGATCATTATGAAATGCACATGGTGCAGCATTTGAGATTTGAGATTCTTTTTTTTTTTTGAATTATCTATTAAAGTATTATTATTTGCGTGGTCTGTTACATCCGAAATCTGTTATATCAGGGTCCACTAAATCGAGGGTTTACTGTATACATACAGGTACACCACCAATTTTCCAGTACTCTTGGTTCCAAGGCCTTGCCAAATTAACCGTTTTGCCAGACCAACCGTGGTCATATAATAATAATCCATCAACACACCTCTAACCCACTAATCATACATCTCTCATGTGCTAGAAATTTAAATTAAACAAATATCAAATGTTGTAATTTAAGTTCTTTATGGAAAAACTTAGCCTGGTCCAATATCATGCTACCTGACAAGTCCACTCCATCACTCTAATGCTGTCGAAACCATTTCATCATTACTCGATCGTGCTTAGTACTCTTACCATCTTTCATAGTCTTTCTAATCATCATTTGCTTCTTGGAATTGCTGTCTAAATAGAATTTCAATATTTCCTCCCTTTGCTTCTTTATATCAAAAACAGATGATGAACCAATACTGTAGATGTCACACAGCTTACGTATCGAAACACCACGGTCCATTTTTTTTTAACAGTTCTACTTTATCTTAGATTGATATGGACTGATGTTTACGTTTGACACCATGACTGACACTCTCATATATCTTAGAAGCCATAGCTAGGGTTAAATTTAAGCAAAAGAAGCTAAGAATCTCACAGAATAAAAGTATCACCACCAAGTGCAGTGTAAAGAATGTAAATAAGCATGCCCTACACACAAAGCCATCTGTGGACACCCAGTTATAATCTAGTCTGGTGGCAGTAATTTCAAGTTCCCTCATGTAATTTTGTCCGGACTAAAGGAGGTGCCAAACTATCAGTTGCCTGAAATTTGGTGGTGTACCTGTATGTGAGTAGGAAAAATGGTAAATAGGCACTATTGTATTACATACAAATAAATAAGTTTGCAAAAGAGAGACTTGAATATGAGCGGGTTGAGAGAGACAGTGGTAGGAGGTTGGGACTTTAAGCAGGAACTCTTGGTGGACATATTAGGTGGTAGTAGTTGGTAGGAACAATTGGTAGGAGCCCCTGAAAACACTGCGTCATTCCTATCAATTTTCCAAAAGGCAGGACTAGCAAGTAGCTAGAGTTATGATGGAGAATGAGTTGTGTAAGTTATGTGTTGTCAAGTGTTATGTGTGACAAGGTGAGATTGTATATTTGTGGACAGATTGCCAGCAGTCCCCATTTGAGTGAGGCAGAAAGAAAAGATAGCTACCTTATGCTACCAAGAAAAGTGCGATATGAAATGTGCACAGTGCGGCATTTGCCTGGTCAGTTAAATCTGAAATATGTCATATCAGGGTCAGCTAAATTGAGGGTTTACTGGATATGCATGTGAGTAGGAAAAATGGTAAGCAGGCACTACTGGATTACATACAAACAAATAAGTTTGCAAAAGAGAGACTTCTGGATATTAGGGGGTTGAGAGGGGCAGTGGTTGAAT
>JAUUDZ010414856.1:0-14795 GCA_032361705.1 Panulirus versicolor | reverse complement strand
CTATACACTGCTTTGTGCACAGTGACAAATATATATATATATATATATATATATATATATATATATTTATACATGGAAAGCAGGGCTACCAATATGAGCGAAGAAATGCCAAAATCCTTCGTCCGTTGTGTCATATTGTATTACACAAAAACGTAATGATACTTTCTTTTTCGTTGGGCGTACCTACCGCACGAAAATCGAGACTGTAGAGTTAATGACTGATTGATTCATGCATGAATAAAGAATAGACACGCAGAAAAATTGAAAAATATGAAATATTGATAAAAAAAATATCTTTTTTCCTTTACTTTTATCAGTATAGAATCGAGACAACTGACAGAATTCAACCCCCTTGTGGAGGGCTGGGCTGCCTGCCTCCGTCTCAAGTTGGGCCTCGTTAACCCAGATACCGTCTCTCTGGTCTCCCCCAAACCCACTACAGAAACTTGTGCGTTCCCTCCTCCCACCACCTGCACTAGCGCGTACCGTAGGTCTGTGGCGTAACTTCCGGTACGCCTATCCAGAGGGCTTGTCTAAACAGGGACGACTTTCTCACTGGCTGGCGTATGCGGTCCGGACCAATCCCCCCCCCACACACACACACTACTCTCCCTTACCATAAACTGCCCAGGGGTCACCACAGAGCGATACACTTAACGCTACGCAGGTACACGGAGTACACTACACATGGTAATGCTACATGGATGCATGGTACACTATACATGGTAATGCTACATGGGTGCATGGTACACTAGACATGGTAATGCTACATGGGTGCATGGTACACTATACATGGTAATGCTACATGGGTGCATGGTACACTATGCATGGTAATGCTATAAGGCGGTACGGTTTGCGAGGGTACCTTACCCATGAATAATACATAACATACCCACTTACCGGTACACCCACTGTGCTATGCTATGCGTCGGCTGCACTAAACAGGACGTGAACTAAGGTACGCTACGGTACGGAAGACGGGTATACTGCGAATGGTAACGAGTGGTACGGGACATGATGAGGCAAGGAATGGCAGACACGGTACAGACACAACTTGGGGCTAACTCAAAATCCCAAGATTTAACGCATCAATACATCCGGTTCTAAACCATTCCATACATCCCGAGCAGGAAATGAGGAGGTAAGACGAGGCAAAGTAAGTTGCATTCTTTGTCACACGATGAACGTAAACACTGCATCAAGTTGGGGAGAGGTTGAGGGGACACGTCTGGGACGAAATTGATAACATGTCCAGGACGAAACTGGATCGGCTTAAAAGATGAACGATAGTATTGTCTCATGTTGTATTAGGAACCTCCATTCGTTTCAGATAGATTAGAGAGGCCAGAACGTGAGACTTCAAAGGCAAAGACTTCTTGAAGGAGACGACTATGAATGCATACAGATCAACAGGGTAGTAAAATTGGGGTAAAATAACCATGAGAGACTGTATCAAGTAGTTTTCCACAGGAGCACGCGATTGCATACTATTCATACCAGCATGAGGGCACACTATGCCAGCACACGACACGAGGGCATACTAAATAGATGCTCATAAAATGGAACATCCCTAATTACGAAAAGACCGCTTCCCCCACTAAAATTAGCCTCACGCTAATCATTGCATCGACAAATGACTGATGCGACGAAATAAATTCAATAACACAGGTCATTCCTCTTGCGTTATTAGCGACATCAACGGTGAGTTGACAGCCCCGACAGTACTCTCCCATGATGGGTGTAATGAATCAAAGGCAACAAAATATCCGGGGGAGAAAACAGCCATAACCAAATCCACGCCCGCCTGTCTGCCCGCCCGACACGGAGCGAGGTATCTCGCCCAACCATCACACAAAAACCATCTCACCATTCCCGCCCTGTTATTGTGCCACTCACCGACCAGGTTATACCCGCAAAGTCGCCCTCCCTCCTACACTGCCGCCGTCATTTACCACTTGCGGTATAACACGGCTCTGATATATCCTCCAATGTGGTGTACTGGAGTATATCGCCCAATACCTGAAGCGTTATACACGACATATACCTTTCGAATAGGACACAGTGGCCGTGATTTACCCATATTTCGACACCCGCCCGTCTGGATCGCTGTAATACATCTACGACTTGGGAAATTATTACTGCTCAAATGTACCCCACTGAAGATGGGTGCGTAAACCTGTTAGCACACACGAGAAAATATGAAAGGCGTCAAGCAAGAGGATGATATACGCCAACATTTGCGGGATCAAACTGGTGCTAATGTCTGGGGAGTACTATTATAAACTCACTAGTATGGGGTACTAATCCCATACTAGTATGATATACTCATTAACGTCCATGTTTAAACTGTAATAAGAGTAAGATATACCGCCAAAATCTAGGTTATACTATTATGGTATAACCGCCTGTCCCAGGGGTAGTCTTTTCATACTAGAATGATATACCCGCCTCTGTGTGGTGTTACACTTATGACATATTCGTAAATGCCTGGGACACTAGTACGATAATACCACTTATATTGTCTGGGCTGTTATACCAGTGTGATATACCTGTGAATGTCACACTTATGATATACTCGTCAAACAAGTATGAAAAATGGCGTACCCAAGGTGATAATATGTGCAGGTTCAGCGCGACTATTATTAAACTTCCAAGATGGTTTCATTGGTCGATATATCCAGTATGGAGGCCTTGACAGTCTACTTAAAAGATTTACAGCGTCTGAGAATTCTGCCCGTAACTTTAACTACCCTGACTTCCAGAAAGTCTGTGACCTCAGGATGGGGGAGGAGAACAGGGTAGGTAAAAGGAAGCGCCTTGATCCTGGACATAATGGTGGACCTGTTCTCAGATCCCAGGCTGATAAAAGGCCATACCTAGACTCCCGAGACTATGCCACGCCCCAAGGACGACAATGTAATTTATAATGGACGGATTATCCTTCAATATCAACCCCGGTCTACTGAACAATAAGAATGTTGCTTGAAATGAAGTCTTGCCGTCATTTTGCGAGGTTATTACCTACTCATTTACAGTAGTATTGCCAGCAACCTGTCGCTAAATACGGGAAAGTTAGGTATGATCAAGTATCTGGTATTCCACTGCTAACACTAAGCGTTGAGCTGATGTCTGAATAGAATTTTCCTATTCTGTCAGGATAAAAAAAAAAAAACGAATTTCATGGCCCTCATAACAACCTGACTCTGTGAATGATGATGTACATAATGTTTATTTAATCATAACAAAAGAGCGATTAATACGTTTTAGTCAAACCTAGAATTCTAAGGCTGAGAGAGCAACATAGACCACACAAATGTTATTGCGCTTTTGACCAAGCACTGACTTTCTCTACATTTTCTTTTAATGTAGCATAAACAAAATTACCCTAAATCTATAACCCACTAAGATAATCCTAAATTTCCACAAAATTATACGGAAAATAGCTAAAGGCTGAGTAACATACATATACAACTAGAAGCATGCTTATTTTCCACAAATGAAACCAGAATAAAGCTTAATTTCCACAAATACATTTCGCAAATACATCATATCACAATATCCATGCGAAGACATAAAACAGAAATCCATCATGTAAACTAAACAGAACCAAAAGAACATCTAAATTTCCACCAAACATATACAAAGGCAAAACGCAACCTACCCGCTACCAGTCCAATATACTCGGCCCCGCCCCTCACCTGATGCCATATCAGGCTCAAAGCTTTCAAATATCCCTTTCAACTTAAATTTTCATGGGGCGGTTGTGCACTGAGAAAGTGCATGATCTTAGAATAATTATCGAAAATAACAAATAATGTTTTCAAAATCATTCGATTGGTGGTTATAACTTGATGACGTCCTTATCGACCTGGCAGTCAATAGGCCTATACCCACATATCTAACAAACCACCTGCATGTTTGACGTAGTTCAGAATCAGGGTTAATGATTTTATGCTGTTCCTAAAAATATCAAATCCAAAACAAAATCCATGAAGTAATATTAATATGAAAGTGGTTTAGTCAAAGTAATGGCTGTAGTAAGGAATGGTAGTGGTTTACCGGCGGTAGTGGTTTTGAAAAGGCTGTACTGGTAATGACTGTGCTGGGTTGGTATTGGTTCTGACTTTCTAAGCTTGTGCTTAGTGGTGGCAACGGTTGCGTTGGTAAAGTATTGTTCTGACTGAGTGTTAGTTTTTATTCTGTTGGTTCCTAGTCGCGACACTGGCTATGCCATGTTAGTGATAGTGGTAAAATGATAGTATTTGGTGAATCAGAAAAGCGGTGGGAAAAATGAAGGTGGTCAGTGATAAATCGGGCTTTGTTTTTCATGGAAAATGTCCAGCTCCAATAACTACAGTAAACTATGGCAAGTCGACATACCAAACAATGTCCTGGGCCATGAACAGGTTATAACGGTAGTGAAGGACGCGCCACTTTCCTTACTGGCAAAACATTTCAATAGCTAAAAGCAATGCTAAACACCAGGGTTATATTCTGTTACGTCTAGCAGTTTAAACATGGTAAGGCCTTCGCTCTGTAATATATACAAGGCAATGGAGTTTTTTTTTCTTTAGTGTTATAACTGTTCGCAGTTTCCCCGAGATGCGGGGCAGCTGCTCTCATTTGTTCACATCCACTTTCTAGCTGTCATGTATTATTCACCGAAACCAGAGCCCCTCATACATAGCCAAGCCACACAGACCTTTCTGTGGTTTCCCCTGACTTCATACGCCTAGTTCAGCCCATTGACAACACGACGTTCCAATTCGCCCTTACCCCATTCACGCCTCACACCCTCCTGCATGTTCAGGCCCCGATCACTCACTGCATCTTTCACTCCATTCTTCCTTCTGTCACCTCCTAACTTGGGACGACCAAAAAGAAATGGTGCCTAAGTCCAAACGACACATTACCTACATAATCATAACAGTAAGATAAAGAATAATGCACTCATTTCCTAAATAACGATAACTGGGTAGCAAATCTTTCCCTAGAAACTGGGCATCTATATTCCATGCCAATCTGCTGTGTTTGAGAAATGTAATTTTGTGAAAATCATTCTCACAAGAGGCACAAATTTGTAAGTACTCAATTTATGCTTGTAAACAAATGGGAATGAAGTTTAAGATAACAGATGGACAAACAAATAAATTTCAATTAAACAAAAATCTTATGTAGACACATTTTTGTTATCATACAACAGAAATGCTACAAAATCTTGATTCTAATCTGTACAGCACAAGGTAAGGCACCTATTTTATCAGGATGTGTGCAACTCTCCTCACCTATTGTGTTCCAGGTATGCTAACCAGTTTCATTTATGTGTAGGTTATCTGTTCATCAAATACACCTTACAATGAATTGTTTCTATATTCATTACATATACTACATCATCAAAATATGAAAATATGAAGACAGAAAAAGCAACAGCAATAGCAGAACCAACACTACCGCTAGTATTAGTAGCAGCAAGGGACATCCACACTGGCACTTAAAAACAGCATTAACAGTGATAGTATGTACATTACAACCCATAACTACCATCAGCAATAACATAAGCAACTGTCATTGCAACAATTCCATAAATAACAATTAGCATCAGCATTTATGGCAGAGGAAAACTGATTCAGCATGTCATTGCAACAATTTATGGCCATAAATAACAATTAGCATCAGCATTTATGGCAGGGAGGAAAAGTGATTCAGCATGAAGACAATGAAGGGAAACAGACTGTGGGTAATGACAAGGACGGAAATGAGTCTGCCTTGAGAATAATACCATCAACATCACCATCAATAACATAAGCAATGCAAGGAATACTGTAAAGATAAATTCATTGATATTTGACAGTATATGTCAAGGGAGAAGAAACACCTTTTGTCATAAAACAGCAATCTTTCTTCATGCTGTACACCTTGGGATTCAATAACCATCACCCACTTCGCTGCTGGCTGATGCAAAATATCTGTGTATCTAAATTCTTATCTGCTAGCCATGTACTGCCACACAGTTCCTTTTTTCCAAAAAATACTTCCAGGTGTTTAAAAATATACACAAATTTTCCACCAGAAAATGATGTTACTAAAAACAGGACATGCCAAGAAAAGCTGAAAAGGCAAATGAATTAAGATGCTACACAACCAACTTCTAGATTTTAGAAAATTGTATATTCATTGTCCTATGCTCCTGCAGTGGTAGAGCAAAACCTAAATTCTACTGAGGCTGCAGTTGAGCTTGCAACACTGCCAACACACATAACAGATCTAGTTAATCTCTCAAGTAACTCCCTAAATTTTCTCGTGTGGCAGCCTTACTGCAGATCTTTCTTCTCATGAATTACTATTTCTGTACTACAACAATCTTGATGAAACTAATTTCTAAAACAAATTGTATATACAGCAGTGAGTATGGGTCAGTAACGGGAAGAAAAAGTCTTCTCAGAAAAGCTCTAATGGTGTACAGTACAAATGAACCTAAGCAAAAAGAGCAACTAAACCCTTACAAGCAAGGAACAAGGATGTGGCAGTGGAAGGCACGTGGTATAAAATTTTTGTATTCAAGCTGGTTGTGGAAAAAATTTTATATAATATGAGGAGAGTGAATGAAATTTGTGGATTGAAGAGCAGCAAACAAAAGGGGACTTGCACATGAGTGAAAGGTAAAATAAGCAGGTCTAAGATTCAAAATGAAATATGCTTGAGCTGCAGTGTTCTAGAGTTTAATTATCTTTATGGACAGGGTATTAAGAAGTTCAGGTAGAGCTTTTATAGTACCTGACAAAATAATGGTTTTGAAATAATCAACATGATACCCCCAACCAAGCCACCAGAGATAATAGCCTTTCACTGTTAGTGCTACTACAGGATCACTGGCTCTAGAACTTACTCATAACACATTTATTTTTCATAATCATTCTGCTTTTTGAGGTGATTTATCCCATCTGCACTTTTTTTTTCCATTATCATTGTAACTTCCTTGAGCATCCAGATCTGAAGGCCATACACAATGTTCCCTAAATATTTCCACCAACAAAAATGTTGAAGACCACTTACCTATACCAATAAATAAATATTGATGATGATAATATGGGTTGCCCAGCAGGTATACAAAATAAAGAAATTAGGAGGAAAGGACATGTGGAAAGAAGCCATGGTAAAACAAACAACCACAGAAAGAAAGTACAATAGAAGAGGCAATCCTTTAAAATCTTCCTTAATAGTCATCACGTTAACAATCACTAAGCTACCGTAAGGTACTACTTAAAGAAGACTAACCAAATATCAAAAAAGAGAAAATTTAAAATATGCAACATTAAACAAAAATTGTCTTGTCATCACAATGCCATGTGGTGAACACAGGCATCACATCAAACAAGGTCAGTGACAAAAACTTGAATAAAATTTGACTAAAGATTAAAGCCAAATAAACAATGAAAGAATTAACCTTCCTTTGCATAAAATATAAATTGTCAGCTTGTTTCTAGAAGAAATCCACTCAGTCTTTATAAAATCAGAGAATGGGCACTACAAGGGTATATGTGCAAGTTAACTTCCACCTCACATATTATTCAATCCTAGATTTTGAGTGTATTCTATACAATCAAGTCTTATGAGATACACAGTACCAGTATTGCTGACAGCAGAAACATGGGTAATTTCTGATAAAGTTCACCTCTAAAGCTAAATTATAGGTGAAGGTAACCTACTTTTGGTAAAAAGCTCAAGCCCACATCAATATGAATTTAAATATGAAGTTACATGACCATACATCGTTTACTAATTGAGAACTGAACTCTAATGTAAAAAACCAAGGTGTGAACACGAACATGGACAGCAAAGGTAATGACAGTTCTTCCGTACTTCCGAACATACCAAGCATGAAAAGCCCTACATCGAAATAGAAAAATGTGCTCTTTCTTTCTTGGCACTTCACCCTTTTAGAAAGCTTCCTTTTACTCATTATACTTTTTCATATGTTCCTTATGAAAGTAAATAGTAAAATACTGGCTAAATACAGCCTAAATAATTTTTTAAGAGCACATAAATTTCAATTAATCAATGTCAGCTGTGTTACATACACTTCTCAACAATTATGACAGGAACATCATGTCAATTTTTTTTTGCACATATGCCTCATTCTGTTATTTCACAGACACTAGTAAGCACTCCCAGTAGTCACAGCAATATTAAATTACACTTAACTGAAAAAATTTTCTTGTCAATTTCAACATGTGCTTAATTCTTTGATTAAGTGCATTAACTAACACAATTTTAATATCAAATGTCACTACAGTCAATCTCATACCGTGAAGCATTTCTTCTTTCAAAATATCAAGTTTCTACTCTAGTAATAAAGGAATCTCAAATTTATTGATACTGTTCCTTTATATAAAGTGGGGATGAAGAAAAATTTTCTATGATGCAGTAAAAAACTGCTTCAGAGGATTCATTCCCCTTGAGAAGCCAAATGTATGTTTATGATAGGAATCTTCTCAAATATCTTTCATATGCACTGCTTTCAAAAATCTTCTGTGTAGAGATAAATAAGAAACTAAACTTTGAAGGGCAGTACAAGGATAAAATGTTCTGTGACTGTTGTGGTTAGCATTGCTGACTACAAATGATGGGTTCAATCCCTGGCTCTGGCAGATGGCACACTCACCCAGCTGTTCATCCTTCCATCTGGTTGGTATGTAAATGGGTACCAATGTCAGTTGGAATAAAGCACCAGAGCTGTGACAGGCATTAGCCAGCTGACAGCTTGTAATATACAGGAGTGTCTATGTCCAGGGACATGGCCCTCACTGATATGCCAATGAGCCTACCAAGGATTGGTACTTTACTATGAAGAACAATGTCACAAAAACATTGTACAATGGGACAGAATACTATACTGTGAAGGTCACTAAACTGCCACAAAATAGTAAAATTTTAACTCTGTAGTTTTGCCTCAAACCTCAAAAATAAGACTTTTACAATTTAATACAAATCACAAAATGCTAGAGACAAGTAAAACAACTTGTCATAATGTATATCTCATTCCCAACATTCCTTTGTAAGTAACTACCATCACGCTCTAAGCTGCACACCACTCATATTAAGCAGAAAACCAAAACTAACGTAACCTAAATCCAGCAAGTTTGAAAAACTGGGAACAATGTCAACAAAACATCAATGACTCTGTTCTAGACATAAATATCACTGTATATCAGCATCATAATGTAGCAATAATTTCAGTATGAAAAATAAATGCAAAATGCCACTAGGTCTAAATGAACAAAATAATGACTACTTACTTTGACAGGTGTTTACGCGCAGAAGGCAGCGTGGTGAGTTCCTCTTTCATAACATAGCATTTTGTGCCGAGACAGTATTGCTCCATGTAGGTGGGCCAGTGCAGAGCCGAAAGAGCAAAGTTAAAAGTGTGCTGATCAGTTTCAGATAAAGTCGCCCACAAATTCTGCACATTGTCGTTACAGAAGCACCACTCATGGGTGGTGAAGTACTCCAGGCACGCAGCGGCACGGTCAAGCTTCTGTGCAATCCTCACCATGCTATGGTTGAGAAAGTTTATGGTGAGTGTGAGGGAGTGCTGAAGTTCTTTTGAATGGGACTTGCAATGAAACATCAATAGTAGTAAATATGGAACTGAAAAACTTCCAGCCTTAAAAGAATGCTAATGTACTTTGTGGGAAGTGTGAAAAAGTAATGAGATCTAAACAGTTTTTGGAGAATACATCTTGGTGGCCTTCTTGCCTAGAATGGTGGCATGTACTAAAGGGTGAATGGACTGTATATAAACAGTCGAGGTCCCAGATGAGTAGATGTTAAATGATGTCTAGAAGTCATTTGAGTTACAAGAAAATATTGACAGATTAATATCACTTATATTGTTCACATCAAAAAACTGCCAATAAATGAACATCTGTTGGTTAATGCAATAAATGTTGCACCAATCATTTTCACATTCATTCCTAATCTGTCAATTCACCCTTGGTTCCTTCTGGTTCTTTAAATATTTATACTTTGACTTCCTCTTTCAGTTTCAATGTTAAAATTTGAATTGCATCAGCTGATCAGTTCTTACTTTCCACATTTAGATGAATCAGATTCTTGACAGAACAAGTACTATTGCATAAACATTCAGATCGGTATACACAAGTGTCGTAAAAATAAAAAGAGAACATTGAACAGAGGAGTGCAAGCAGTTTTTTAGACAAGTACAATGATAGCAACAATAAGCAAATTTACATAATTACATTTGCTACAGTTATGTTACTCATATCCTTATTATATACTAACATGGGTCGTTTCCCTGCTAGTCTCGCAGCAGCATCCATGAGGTAAGCAGGGAGCCAGTGTTGCAGAAGGACGGCGATTGTATGAAGAGTCTTATGCTGAGTAAAACGAAGGTGTGGATACCAGACAACATCATTCATGGCATTCTTCCGCAAAGCTGACATCCCATGTTCATTAATCTCTCCCCATCGTACAGGCCGCTCCATGCCCGATACGCAGTTATACACTGTTATTTTTTTTTGTCTGAGGAAGCACAACATATTAATAATAAACATAACTTCTGCCATACAGTCAATTCAACTTATTAATATAGGCAAATTACTCAGTGGTTTGAGAATTATATAGAAGCTCACCATGAGACTACAGAAATATATCAAGAACTGTATTTGAAGACTCTACATTAACACTCAAACAAGCATGGAAAACAGCTTACTGGGTATCAGCAGATATACTTTACAGCTGGATTATTTTACATGAATGTATGGAACCCAGGATATGAGGAGGTTCCCCTACACAAAGGACTAATATTAATGACCAACTACCACATTTCAACATACATATAGCCTTCTATCTTTACCTTTACTTATGCAGGCACTACAATTCGTAACATTTCAGTTATTTGCTATCACTACCTATGATATTCTAACTGCTATGTGATTTCCTACCATAATTGTTGCTACTGTCAAAATGTCTTTTGTTACTGTTTGTACACTTTTTGGTATGCAATAAGTTGCATTACAACAGTTCTGCAACATATAAACCCAGCTTCAGCTCACCTTCGTGAACATCAAAAAAAAAAGCCAAATTTTCTAGAAATCATATATCATACTACAGATAATCATGTACTGCATTTAATATCAAATATGCTGAAAATTAGTTGGCCCTATGGATGCAAAATCAGGAATAGAGTACAGAACTGTCATCTGTCTATTTTCTTGAATAGGTATCCAAGACACCTTTGTTATCCCAGTTATGGACACCAAACAAAATTCCAAAGATCTTTAAAGGAAAAATAAACATTCCCCATAAAACAGCTTGAGTTATCTTAAATGCATTATATCCCAACCTCTCCTCACAATCCCTTCACAATTAATGCCTAATTCAAGCCTCAACAGCAAATTCTGATAATGAACAATTCTTGCTTTAATGAATTTGCCTCCATGTATCGAAGATGCTTACCATGACTTGCATGCCATAAGCAACAGCTGACTATGATCCCCATAGCTCCTATCCATGGTCAATGCAACCCAGGTACTTTTGTGTCCCTTCCTAAACCATCAGTTGTGCTGCAACCTGGCAAAGTGCATGACACTACGTCAATACATGAGGAGGCTGTGTTAGTGATTCATGTGTGTGAAGTTTAACAAGTTGTGTTCATCTCAAAGGCATGTGTTATTCAGCTATACATCTCTCTTGCTACTGGAAATAATCACTTTAAACTCAAAACAATACTATACGTACTAGCTTACACATACATGTGGTTGCAGTAACTGTTTGCTATGCATTACCTTTTGGTAGCAGTATGCCAAGCTGTGACTATGAGGAGATTAATAGGGATATCAACAGGTATGAGATCAGCTACTAAATCACCCCTGCAATGGAGAGTGCGCAGCATGCCTTTCCCAGCTCCGACAATTAGTCCAGTTGGTCCATTCAGGTTGTCAACCCATCCTGGTAGAGGTTCTCGCCATGCTGCCGCGACTACCATAAAAAAGTATAATTTCAGTAGGCTGTAAAGTGTGTCAGTTACAATTCAATATATGCAATTTATTAATCAGATGTGATGACATTTGTGTGGTTACCAAGAAATGGTACAGCACTATTAAGTTGTCGCATCTTGTGAAATTCTATGAAATATCTATTCATATTTAATAATTTCATGTGGCGCAAACTATGTTCATCTGCATTTTATAACAATAACAAGAAAAACACTATATTAAAACCACAATTTTTCAATGCCAATCACTATTGTGCAGCAAGATGACACACCAGGCACATGACACACACACAACATAAACATTTGATAAGCCTACTGAGGTGGTGTCTGGGGGCTTTGAATGAGCCACTCTTCCTTAAATGGAAAAAAAAAGCATATTGACAAAGTGTTGAAGAGAACCATTCTCTACATGCATATACCTAAATATTTACTAAACTGTATCTGAATTCCGTCGGGGAATGAGGGAGAAAGAGTACCACTACCTGTGTAACACCTGTCATAGATAACTAAGTGGGGCAGGAGAGGAAGGCTGGAAATCCTTCACATGTGTGCTATCACTTTCTAAATGTACAATCAGAGAAAGGAACCAAGTGAGGAGTTTTACTTAAAAGCTCAGTCATCTGTTCCAGATAATACCTTGCTTAGACAAGACAAAAGAAGAAGGCACATAAGAAAATGTATAAACTCTATCTTCTGTAACATGAAAAGTTATAAATCTACTTTTATACAACCTCAGCATCTCTCCATTTACTTGGTCCAGTTCAGGTACCAAATTCTATTTCATCTACCTTCACAGGCACCTTACCATATTCCATCATTCTTAATATCTCCTTTATATAGTCAATTATTGTTTATACCATAGGTGCATTACAATATTTCATCTCCCTTATCACCACAAGTGCCTTACTATATTTCACTTTTTATCAACAAATGTGTCTTACCATATTTCACCTTTCTTAATGTTATTACTCATTCATAATCAATATACATGGGCATTTTACCTCTACCACCTATCTACCTACCACTACATTAGTGATACACACCAAAAATGTCCTCATTTTCTAACAATCATTAAAAACTCTTAATAACCCTTACATCTCCCTGCACTTTCAATCATCCTTATCTCAAATTCTCCTCCCTATCTTTGGTACAGATGAAATGTGCCATGATAATAATCCAGTGTATGTAATTTTTCTCACCTATGGACGGGCGAACAATGGCTAAAGGCAGCGACCCAGCCTCCTGAACCAATATGTGTTCAGCCAGTGCCTTCGTGTAAGTATAAGTGTTGGGCCGTGACCCAATCAGTCTGCCAATGAGATTAAAGAATATCACACAGTTGAAAAATAAAGTATGTATCACAAAAATAGTTTCTATACATTTTAAATGGTTTTAACATATTCAGTAGAAAATTCAGTGAGGAGCTAATCAGTAAATATGGAAGAGGATGAGGAAAGGGGGAGAGAGGGAGGGAGTAGTAGGAAAGAGAAAAAGAATACAGATGGAGGGAGGACACACATCTTACAAAGGGATACATATTGCTATAAGCATACAGTGCTCAGGAATTATTCATAAAATGGAGGATAAAAAGATCACTTTGCGAAGAAGACATAAAAGATGAAGAAATTCTTCAATAGCAATTCTTATGATACATGAAACAAGACAGAATATCAAGTGCAGAGTATATGCAAGTTTAAAAGATTGCATCACAGAAAGAAAAATTTAAAAGATAAAACCCCATCAGTGTACAACTCCTTCCCATACTTTGTAAACAGATAATCACACATAAATATATGTAAATATATATACAAATACACACCAAGAACACTTATGAGGCAGAGCATTAATACATCATCTATAGTGTGGGCCATTTTACATATAACTGACTGGAAATTAAGGACATTTAAAAAAGCTAAAGTGCATCAAAAGTTGTTCCACTTATACCAGGTGCCAATTGTCATTCAAAAAACAGCTAATCAGTAACTGGGCTTAGATGAAAGGATTACATAAGTGGAGAACGATAAGTGTTGAACTAAATGCTTTAGTTCACCGTATCTACTGTCAAGCATATGCATCTACTTAACATATGGATAGGTTACCACTACAACCTTTGGCATGCTAACAGTTGAAAAAAAATCACAAGAAATTATCAATACCAAGGAAACACTTGGAACTGAACACTGGGCATATTTCTAAAAAAAAATAAATGGGAAATTACCTATTTACAGACTAGTATCAATAACACATACAGTCTGTGTAATGTTAAGAAATGTCACAATAAAACAACATGAACACTGCATAGGAAGTAAGTACAGAATAAGTCAACCCAGGTTCAAGGTGAAGAGACCATGCATTACAAATCTATTGGAATTCTATGACAGTACAATACTGCTTTGAAAAATTATATTTGTGGGTTAAATGCATACTTTTATGTTTAAAATATACAATAAATCCACCCTAAAACCTGAACACACTTAAGTCACAACGATATTTGAAACACAACTGAAACAAAGAAACTCTCTGCAACAGGCCCTAACCGTATGTCAACCTGCCACATAAAACACTTTAAAAACGATGTAACAACCTACTTGGGTGTAAGGTGATTGAAGGTCTCATCATCCATCCAGTCGATCAATTGGATGAGTTTATAAGGATCGATGGGTGGAGGATAGACGATCTCCTTTACCTCACCACGGTCACAGTTGCAATAAGCCGTGGATACATGGATCACTGCCTGGAAGGGATTAAGGTTGCAAGAATCACTAACATAAACATATCT
>JAUUDZ010414845.1:0-14795 GCA_032361705.1 Panulirus versicolor | reverse complement strand
GAAACCATGAGAGTGGAAGTGAGTCATAGGGTGGGGAAGGGGCAAATGTTCTGGGAGCATTGAGAAATGCATAGAAAGGACATTATCTGAGAGGGCAAAAATGGTATATTTGAAGGTACAGTATAGTCCCAATAGTGTTGTATGGAAGTAAAGCAAGGGTTATGGATGAGAATGTATGGAGGAGTGTGGATGTATTGGAAATGAAATGTTTAAGGTATGAGGTGGTTTGATAGAGTGAGTGATAAGAGGGTAAGAGAGAGATGTGGCAATAAGAAGAGTGTGGTTGAGAAAGCTTAAAGAGGGTGTGCTGAAATGGCTTGGATTTATTGAGTGAGTGAGTGAGCAGAGGTTGACATGACAAAGAGGATATGATAGTGTCACAGTTGGAGGGCACAAGGTGGAAGGGGGCGACTAAATTGGAGATTAGAGGAAGGAGTGAAAAAGATGGGGCATATATGTGATCTATTGTGGGTAAAGGGGCCTGGGAAGTGAGTCAGTTGTTGCTTGCTGATGACAGCACTGGTTGCAGAGTCAAGTTAGAAACTACAGAAGTTTGTGTCTGAGCTTGTAAGAGTGAGTGAAAGGAGGAAGTTGAGATTAAATGTGAGTAAGAGCAAGGTTATTAGGTTTAGTAGGACAGAGGAACAGGTTAGTTAGGGAGCTAATTTGATCAGAGGAAATTTGGAGAAAGTGAAGTGTTTTAATTACCTAGGAGTGGACTTGGTAGTGAATTGAACCATGGAAGCAGAAATGAATCAAAAGGTAGATGAGGAGGCAGAGGTTCCAGGAGCAATGTGGAATATGTGGAGAGTTCATTATCTGGGAGGCTAAAATGGGTATGCTTGAAGGTACAGTAGTCCCAACGATGTTGTATGGATGCAAGTTATGGGCCATAGGTGAGGATGTGTGAAGGAAGGTGGATGTATTGGAAATGAAATGTTTGAGGACAATATGTGGTGTGAGTTGATTTAAGTAATGAAAGGATGAGAGACAGGTCTAGTTATAAAGAAAGTGTGGTTGAGAGAGCTGAAAAGGGTTTGCTGTAATGGTTGGGCATATGAAGAAAATGAGTGAGGAGAGATTAACAAAGAAGCTGTGGTTTCAGTGCATTACACATGACAGCAAAAGAATGGATGCAAGTGGTGTCAAACATAAACACCAGTCCATATCGATGCAAGATAAAGTAGAACTGTTCAAAAAAAATGGACCGTGGTGTTTCGGTGCATAAGCTGTGTGACATCTACAGTGTTGGTTCATCAACTGTTTATGATATAAAGAAGCAAGGGGAGAAAAAATTGAGATTCTATGCAAACAGCAAATCCAAGAAGCAAACGACGAGTAGAAAAACTATGAAAGATGGTAAGACTATTGAACATGATCGAATGATGATGGAATGGTTTCGACAGCGTCAGAGTGATGGAGTGGACTTGTCAGGTAGCATGGTAATGGACCAGGCTAAGTTGTTCCACAAAGAACTTGAATTATACCATGAGCGTGACTATAGTGAAGGATGGCTTCAAAGATTCAAGAAGCATCATGGAATTTCCATGAATAAAGTGTGCAAAGAAAAGTGGTCTGCAAACCACGAAGGAGCTGCCGAGTATGTGGACGAATTTGAAAAACTTGTACCAGATGAGCACCTCAATCCTGACCAGGTTTATAATGGAGACAAAACTGCATTAATCTGGTTGTGCACACCTAGGAAAACACTAACAACAGAAAACGAAGAAGACTCCACAGGATTCAAACAATCTAAGGACAGACTTAGCATCTTAGGGTGCTCAAACATTTAATATTTGTTTAATTTAAATTTCTAGCAGTCCATGGTGTACTTTAGACACACGGGAGATGTATGATTAGTAGGTTAGAGGTGTGTTGATGAATTATCAGTATGTGACCACAGTTGGTCTGGCAATATGGTTGATCCGGCAAGGCTTTGGAACCAAGAGTGCTGGAAAATCGGTTGTATAATTGTACTACTACTAATAATTATAATAGTAATAATGATAATGTGATGTCACCAAGGCTATTTCATTTGTTTATGGATGTGGTGAGGGAGATAACTGCTGGTCTTGGAGAGAGAGGTGAGTATGCAGTTTGTTAGGGTTGAAAGGGCATTGAAAAAGAGTCTGTTGTCATTTGCAGATTATACAGTACAGGTGGCAGATTGAAATGCAAAACTGCAAATATTGATTACCAAGTTTGGAAGAGCTTGTGAAAGGAGGAAGTTGTAAGTAAATGTGGATGAAGGCAAGGTTATTAGGTTTAGCAGGGTTGAGGAACAGGTTAATTGAGGTATGAGTTTGAATGGAGAAAAATTAGAGGTGGAGAATTGTTTTAGGTACCTGGAAGTGGGCATGGCAGCAAATGGAACCATGGAAGTGAAAGTGAGTCATAGGGTTTGTGAGGATGTGAAGGTTCTGGGAGCATTAAAGAATGTGTGGAAAGAGAGGTCATTATCTGGGAGGGCAAAAATGAGTATGTTTGAAGGTATAGTAACCCCAACAGTTTTATGTGAGTGCAAGGTATGGACTGTAGATGAAAAGAGAGGTCATTATCTGGGAAGGCAAAAATAAGTATGTTTGAAGGTATAGTAACCCCAACAGTTTTATATGAGTGCAAGGTATGGGCTGTAGATGAATTTTTGTGGAGGAGGGTAGATGTGTTGGAAATGAAATGTATGAAGACAATATGGGATGTGCGGTGGTTTGATCTTGTAAGTAACAAAAGGGTAAAAGATAGATGTGTAATAGAAAGTGTGGATGAAAGAGCTGAGGAGGGTGTGCTGAAATGGTTTGGATATATGGAGAGAATGAGAGAGGAAAGGTTAACAAAGAGGATATATGAGTCAGAAGTGGAGGGAACAAGAAGGAACTGAATTGTGCATTGAAGGATGGAGTGAAAAAACATTGTGAGTGATTAGGACCTGAATGTGAAGGAAGGTGAAAGGTGTTCACTGGATTGGAACAATGTGGTTCACAGGGTTGATGTGCTGTCATGGACTGAACTAGAGCATGTGGGGTATGTGAAGCAGCCAGGTTAACCCATGGAAATATCTGGGGCCTAGTTGTGGATTGGGAGCTGTGGTTTCAGTGCATTGCACATGAAAGCTAGAGAATGGATTTGAGAGATGTGGCCTTTCTTCATCTGTTGCTGGTGCTTACTCACTAATGCAAGAAACAGCAATGAAGTATAAAAAAAAATCATGATGGTAAGAATGATAGTAATACAGTAAAACCTCTGTTATCTGTAATTTGAGATGACAAAATGTTCAAATCAGTATGTTATTTTTTCAGTTTTGGTTGGCAACCCTTGAATATCTGCAAAAAAATTTGAAATTGAAAAAAATGTATAAAGATATTTCACATTGCGCATGCATTGTGCTGCAGGAGTTAGTTTACTCACTATCTGGTGTTTTGTGGTGCTATTGATTGTCTACCATTTCCTATATGCTTTCTGGCAAGGTGTTGCACATATGTGTATTTTCAACACACTTGATTATCATTGTGGACATTGACTCCTTTCAGGTGTTGTCAGTAATTGCCTGACAGTTCCTTGAAGCCATCTACGTCTCACACAAATTGCAAGAGGAACATTGAAAGTTTTGAAAAGATGATAGAGTTGTGCAACAGGCTGACTAAAAGCAAGTTCAAGGTGCCACATATTAAGAACTTCACTGTCAGCATGACAACTGTTTATGACATCACCAAGCATCAGAATATAGGGACATTTAGTAGTGCTTATATGCTTACATATATTAGTAGTTCCCCTTGTTTAAGATATTCATAGATATGTAGAATATTTTAAGATGTGTGTTAATAGAAAGTGAGCCAAAACTTCAGTGATGTTTGGCAGGTGGAGTAAGCATGAGTCCTGAGTGGAGCATGCCATATTCCCTCCAGTGGGTCAGTCTCACTGCTGCCACTGTTATGTGCAGATCTGTGTTACTTGTGCATTTTGGTTATACCTGCTCATGGGATTTTCCTTCAACCCATTGTTTGGGTTCCTGAATATGGCATCCAAACTTCCAGGAACATCTACCCCAAAAGGAGCAGTTAAACGGAATAGAATCTCTCTGACCTTATATACAAAGCTAGAAATTTGACGATGTGCTGATGCTGGTGAGGGACTATCATTGCAGTAAAAAGTGTGCCAAACCTTCAGTAAGGGTTGATCGATGAAGTAAGTGTGGGTCCTGGTGGAGTGTGGGTCAGTCATGCAGTTACTATCATTGTATGTGGATCTGTGCTACTTTTGTGATTTGATTATACCTGCTTAAGGGATTTTTCTGCAACCTGCTGTCTTGTGTTTATTAATATGTCATCCAGATTTCTAACAACATCCTCTCCAAACCCAGAACCATCAGTTAAACAGAAGAAAACTTCTCTGGCCTTGGAAACAAGAATAGAAATCTTAGAAATCTTATGACTAGCTGATGCTGTTGAAGGGACATAAGCGCTTAGGCGTTCATACAACCTGGGTGATCTACAGTCTGCAACATAAAGAAGAATGCAGAGAAAATTCAGAGCTCTCTTTACTCCAGTGTCTGCTAGGGTAACACCACAAGGGTTAGAAATCCACTTACAGAAAAGATTGAGAAACTGCTATTGTTATACATAGAGCACGAGACAAAAGAGTAAAGCAGCCTTAGTAACCTATGGCTCAGGTGTAAAGCTCTGAAGAAATGTGAGCATTTATGTAAAGAAGACAATGTAGCTGAGCCAGAACCATTTCAAGCAAGTAAAGGATGAATATATAAGTTTATTGATGTCAAGAGGCTACATAAGATGAATGTAACTTGAGAATCCACCAGTGTTGACCACAAACCTGCTGCATACATCCCATTATTTTTGTATGTTTATTGGTTCACTTTATATGATTTCTCTTTATATAAGGTTTTGTAGAACATAAACCCCCATAAAGCCAAGGATGAGCATACCTGAATTATTAAATAGATTTGGAAATAAATTCTGGATTTTTTTCAAAACAACTGATTCCCCAAGCATTTCAGATAAGAGAGGTTTTACTGTAATAATGATAATGATGATGATATTACTGCTACTACTACTACTACTACTACTACTACTACTAATGATGTCAGTTAAGGTTAAGGCTGGCAGTGCTGACTGTATACAAACAATTGGTCTGAAGAAGCTAATGGGTAATTGGAACGTTGATCCATCAATTGATGGAAATTGATAATATAATAATGAACATACCATGCACAATTCAATACAGTATTAATATACAAGTATATTACATAACAGTAATTACAGTATGGTATGAATATAATTATACATTGATAATATTCTCGCGCTTGGCATCTCAACCCTATTAATAACCCTGGTCACTGCTACTCTCCTCACCCTTCCAACTCAGCTCTTTGTCATCTGTTGGCTCGTCCCAAAATTCCTCCCGATTACATTCTTACTGCCTCCAATTTAGATTAATGTATAGTTGACATGGTGGCTGAAGTTATTATGTTGAGTGTCATAGACTCAGCTGGACTGCATTCTCATCTGAGTTTGAAGGGTCAGATGGTCACTCAAGAGTGTGGAATCTACTAAGCGCATGGCCTTACCTTTGCACTCTCCAGATCATCAAATTCATGCACTTTGACTCTCCCAATTGGGTTGTTCTTAGATTATGACCATCCCCCTCTCAGTACCTTGATGATGTGGTAGTGTTGATTGATAAGGGGCATTCATCTTACCCCCTTTCCTGTGTCATTTTGTTGGTGATAATTTGAGCCACACCAGGTTACCCATATGGAGTGCTTATCATCAGCTGCTTTACTTTTTGTTTCTTCTTTCCTGCACCATAATTACTCTGTCTTTTGCTGAATAGTGCTTTTTCAATCCTTCTCAACTTTTCCCGTATCAGATGTCCAGCTACTTTCACATTACTTAGGATCTGGTAGGTGGAAGTCAGGGTTATCATGTGATTTTCTCTTTTTGAGACCAATTGCTCCAGATATTTTGTGGGAACATCATACACCAGTTCATGCAAAGTATACCCTGTCATGGCACTCCTTGATGTGTTGCGACTAAATTGCAGTTGGGACACCTTTTTTCCGGCCACAAATTGATGCTATCACTATGCCACTGCAGGTTGTCCATAAGTTGGTTTTACCTCTCCATCTGATTGGACCTGGCTGCAGGGTGATTGAACACTCCAAATTTCTGATAAATGTCAGCCATCTAACATACTGCTTGGAACATCTTGAAAATAAAGTGAGACCTTGGTTTGATGAGAATGACTGAGATACTTTGAATGTGCAAACCCCATAATCAGAGAGAGTCCTGGATGCCATGTCTGATGTAGCATCACATGTGGGTACCTTTATGATATAGCGCATCAAGATGTTCTGCATCTGGTATGCATACCAGAACTGATGCTTCCCAGAGCAGGAGATGGGCCTATGAAGTACACTTGTACTGTTCCATTTGTATGGTTAGGATTTCTATGTATTGCATCAGTGCTTTCCCAGCACTTTTGCTCTTATGTTTATCCCACATGCCTTGCACTAGCTGATGTGTGCCACTACAAGCATTCCTCATCCCAGGCCACCAGATCTGTTCCTCACCTTCTTCCAGGTGTGATTCTGTCCTGTGTGGCCACTCAGGGGTATTGTATGCCGTATACTGGGTCTGTAGTCTGCAGCATTGCTGGACAACCAAAAGTCACAATTCCTTAATGATATAGGGTTGCACTCTGGTCTGGCATCTGCCATGTTGTATGAAACATAGCACCCCATACTGAGACAACACAAGACAGGATCAGAAAGGATTAAGTTCCTCCCGAACTTGGGCTAAACCCTTACCCCCATTACCTAGGTGTGTAGTAGCACTGACAGCAATTGCTAAAGTAGTTCTCTCTTGTCAACATTGGTCACTGCATGTGAAAGATAGTCAATCACATGTATAGGAATGTGTGAAGGATTGATTTTGAATTGCTGCAGGAAATCCATCCACCTCCCCTTCCTGACCTACTCCCACTAATGTCAAGTGACATCCATAATTTGGTCAAAATGGGAAGCAGAGAGATAAATCATTCCTCTTCACTGCAGCCACCACCACCAACAGCTCTTTTTTTCTGTCATTAAGTAGTGCCATTCACTTTTGGTCATTGTGTGGTGAAAGAATGCAGTTGGCAGTAACTTTCTGTTCCCAATTTTGTTCATTAACTTGGCTTACATCCTGTTTCTTGTAATCATGAAGGTTTAGCCCTGCTGTATTTGCTGTCTGTATTTTGAGGACCTGGAACAGTGCCCTAGCTATGATGATTGTCACTTGACCCACAGGCTCTGAAGCTTTCTTGGACATCTATTGTAATTCCACCAGCATTTATAACATTTGTAATAAGTCACTGCACTACTACTGATCTGTGTATGGGCATGTATTTTTCCCCTAACATGATGTTTAGGAACACTTCCTCCAATGTTGGGATCTTTTCCTCACATACATTGTACACATCCTCAAAACATGGTACAAGTTCTTAACTCTGCCTCAAATTTAATACCTCAGTTACCAAAGAATAGTCACTTCCATAGTCTACCATAGCCTTAAAGTCTTTACGTATTTAGGGACATGGGACAGTAGATGGTTAAGTTGTTCCAGCTGAACCTCCTCTTGTTGAGCCATGCAACACCTCCCTCCAGGTCATTTCACTATTGCAACCATGCCTCTGAAGATCTGCATCCCTACTGGTACTATCCCTCACATTACAGTTACCTCATTAAGATGGTCTGCCATTTACTAAAAATCTGCCTCAAAGGGTTTTGTGGTTTCCAATCAGAGTTCTTTCTTAGCCTTTTGTAGCATGTGGCCCAACCTCCAGGACATTTCTGAGAGCAGTAATAGTGCTATATCGTGCTGTTTCATGTGGTAGCTTGCAGTTGTTGCTCTCCCCCCATCCCAGGTGTTTCAAAAAGGGACTGCCTGAGCCACCCCAGAGGGGTCTTGACTGGCCAACTAAATTAACGCCACCTTTTTCTGGAACTCATTCACTTCATGTTCCAGAGTAATGTCAAACTATGTGCTCTTAAACTGTGCTGTGATACTATCCCCTGCATTTGTACCCTGGTCCATCATTTGATCTCTTGCACTAGTTACTTGCCTCATCGACAGAGCATTTCAACATTCGTAAGTACCTTTCTTTAGGATTTTGCCTCCTCATCCACCTTCATCCACTTTTCTCTAATCATCTGCAACCTCATATCCTTATGTCTTGTCCCATCCAGAAACCACCATACTACCCATTTACACACTTAAGATACTAGATTCCATAGTGAACACTTAACCCACTAGTAGCTGCAACTGGATCATGAAGTCACTTCAACTCCTCACCTTGAACTAGGGTGGCTTCTTTTAATCTCAAAATTTGAACTTCATTGGTGTCAGCAGTCATAAATCTTGAAATCAGTTGTTCCTGGATTTCACCATCACATCACTTCAGTCTACATTCAGTATTGCCTTTTGCTCCACATAGGTCACTGTGTTGGCCCTTGCACTTTTAACCATAACATTATAGCTTGGTACTCCGGTTTGTTCCATGTGTACACCTCCCACGTGATGTTAGCATCCTTAATGAGATTGTTGTAAATGGAAGAGGTTCTGAACATGACTGGAGAGGTTCTACTGCCAAAAGTTGATGTGAGAGTATTTTCCTGTGCCCAAGAGTTGTTGGTGGTTTTAGCATCTGCCATTCATCTAGTTTACCACTGCTGCCAGTCAAGGTCAAACAGGTGGGGAGTTCTGGTTGAGATTTTTCTTTAGACTACAAGTGATCCTCTCTCCTTGCCGGTCAGGCTACCTCTGCTGGTCAAGGTTAGCACCTATTGTCACCTTAACTTGGCTGGTAGTGCAAACTGTATGTAAATGACAAGTCCTTACAACTTAGTGGGTAGTTGGACCCAAGACCCAGCGAGTGATAGAAATAAGAAATATAAGAGTAAACATATCATGCCTAATGTGATACAGTGTGAATGTACTACTGTAATGCATAGAAATAAATGCAGTATAATATAAATATAATAGTACAGTGAATAATACTTTCACATTAGAGGATTCTAGAAAAGAGGAAATGATGTGGATGAAAGGTACAGGTGGTGAAAATACGTGAGCTTGGACAAGAGGCTTGTGTGAAGTGCTATCAGGAGAGATTGGATGTATAATAGCAAAAAGTGAGAGTAAATGAAGTTAGAGGAGTGGGAGATGTTTAAGGGAGCAGTGCTGACATGTGTAAGAGAAGTATGGTGTGTAGAAAGTGAGAGGTGGGTAGGTGAGAAGGGTAGTGAGTGGTGAGCAGGTGAAAAAGGGTAGTGAGTGGTTGGATGATAAAGTTAAGTTGTTAATGAAAGATAAAAGAGAGGTGTGTGGGAATTACTTACAGGAAGGCTGTGCTCGTGCATGGGAGGTGTATGTGAGAAAATGGCAGGAGGTCAAGAAGGTGCAGGGGCTGAAAAAGAGGGCAAATGAGAGTTGGGGTGAGTATCAGCAAACTTCAAGAGAATACAAAAATGTTTTTAGGGAGGTTAACATTGAGGAAAACAAGAGAACAAACAGGAATGTCACTGTAGGCAACAAATTAGGAAGTAGTAATAGGCAGTGATTAGGAGATGGAGTGAATATTTTGAAGGACTGTTGAATATGTTTGATGACAGGTGACAAATGTAGGGTGTTTGTATCGGGGAAGCATGCAAAATGATAAGAGTCATGGGAAGTGGTGTGATAAAAAAAAAGGGTGGTAAAAGCTTTGCAAAGCTTTGCACAAGATGTAATGCGGCAAGGCAATTGGAGTGTTGTTATTGCAGTTAGATTTCTTAGGAAAAGAGGTAATTGTTGTTGATTCATTAGGTAGAATCTTCATTGTGTGTATGGTTCATGGTGAGGTGCCTGAAAATTGGTGGAATGCCTGTATACTGCTATAGTATAAAGGCAAGGAGAACAAAAGTGAGTATTAGAATTACAGAGGTATAAGCTTGTTAAGTGTATCTGGTAAATTGTATAGAAGAGTGGTGATTGAGGGTGGTGACATGCACAGAGTATTGTATTAGGGAAGACCAGTGTGCTTTCAGGAATGATAGAGACTGTGTGGATCAGGTGTTTGCTTTGAAGAATGTGAGAGAAAAATTTACAGAAAAAGAAGGATTTGTATGTGCCATTTATTGATCTAGAAGGAGCACATTATAGCTTTGATAGAGATGCTTTGTCCAAGAGTTATGAACATATGGCATAGGAGGAAAGCTGTGAGAAGGCATACATGCAAGTAGTTATAGAGGAGGGTGAGTGAGTGGATCTGCAAAAGGGGTGTTTGATGTCACATGGCTGTTAAATTTGTTTGTGGATGGGATGGTGAGGTAGGTAAATACAAGGGTCTTGGAGAATGGATCAGGTATGCATTTTGCAAGGGGATGGGTGATCTAAGAGGTTAGTTAGTTGTTGTTTGCTGATGGTATGGCACATGGCAGATTTGAGTGAAAAATGCATAAGCTGGTATCTGAGTTTGAGAAAAGATGTGAGGAAAATTGATAGTAAATGTGAGTAAAAGTATGGTTATTAGGTTTAGCAGTGAAGAGAGAGTTTTTTGGAGTGTGAGTTTGAACGAAGAGAACTCAGAGGAAGTGGCGTGTTTCCAGTACCAGGGAGTGGATATGGTAGCAGTTGGAATCATGGGAGCTAAGTGACTCATAGGGTGAGTGAGGGGTGGCAAAGGTCTAAGGCACATTTAGGAATATGTAGAGAGGTCATTGTCTTTAAGAGCACAGATGGGTGTCTGATGATTTAGTAGTCCCATTGGTGCTGTATGCATACAAGGCATTGATCTAAGAGGAAATTGTAAAGGATAGGGTAAATTTGTTGTGAATTAAATGTTTAAGGGCCGTATGTGGTTTAAGAAGGGTTGACTGAATAGGAAATGATAGGGTGAGAGAGTAGTCGTAATAAGAGGAGTATGTATGAAGGAGCTGAGAAGTATGTGCTGAAATACTTTGTACATAATGAAAGGACAAGTGAGGAAAGGATGAATATGAAGATATACATTTCAGAAGTGAAAGGAGTAAGGATAAGGGAGAATGTGAGGATGTAGTGAGAGATGCTCTGAAGGCATGACACCTAAATGTGCAAGAGTGTGAAAGGCAAGCAAGGGATAGAGCAAATTGGAATGAGGAGGTTTATAGGGGATAAGATGCTGTCAATGGACTGAATCAGGGCATATGAAGCAGTTGATAGAACCACAGAAAGGTCTGTAGGTAAGTAGGGAGCTTTGATGACAGCTAGAGTGAATGAGGATGTCTTCATATTTTCCTAACACTACCTTGCTATTGTGGGAAATGGCAAACTTGTATGAAAGATAATGAAATATGATGGTATTTAAAGAAGTTGCTTTAACTCAGCTGTTTAATGGTTACTCAAGCCAGAAACATATTAACCCTTTTGCTGCAGCCTTTCATTCCAAAAAAGTATCATATTGCTTTAAAAACAAAAGTACTCATATTAACCTTTTATAGCATGGAAAGATCTTAAGGCTATCATATCTGATTATTGATTTTCATAAAACATTATAAACTCACCCTATTTATGGAGGAAAACAATATAAGGTATTTGAATGACCCTGCATGAGTGAAGGTCAGGTGAAACTGTTCAGATTCAGGATTTAACTCAATGCCTTAAGATAGCAGTACCTACTGGACAACTTGTCATTCTATGTTGTGGGAGGAGTCAAAGAAGAGTGCAGGGTGTTTAACATTATCAAAGCCCTTGGCATAATTGCAATTTCTGTTGTAAGTTGAGATTAATTTGTGTGCACTTATTGCACCAAAAGGGGTAAGGGCTACTTCCATGGCAAGGGTCAGCACATCTCTTTACACAATGTCTCTGTCAGGCAACAGGTCTTGTATGAGTTGATGGTGCACTTTGCATGCACCATGCCACACAATACATTTAGCGATTAATGAACTTTCCTGATGTAAATAGAGTAAGGACATGCTGTATAAAAGTAATTTCCAAGTCATCATATGAACATGAATTTATGAGAAGTAAGGATGCAAGATTGCAGTTTTGGCAGAGCCTGTTTTAAGTAGGTTAGCCTCTCTTTGATGTATAGGAGTAAGAGATGAGTTTTTAGTAAAAAAAAGATTATCAAGTATAAGCTGTGAAGAAAGATCTTTTTGAAAAAAGAATTGTAAAGGTCTAACAGAATGAGAAATGGCAAATGAGAAAGGAGTGTTTGAAAAAAGATTTCTAAATCTCAGAATTGGTCTAAACATAAAAGAAGTTTGGATGTTGCAATAATGTTGAAGAGAGTACATATGAGTTATGTGAATGTGAGAAAGAAAATGATAAGTTTTAGATAGAAAGACAGAGTGATGAAGTATGGGGATTAGAGAGAAGCTGACTTCCATGAGTGTTTGGAATTGTCCAGGGATATAGGAAACAGAAGATTCAACTTGAGACACCCTACATGATAATGGGAGATGGCATATTGAATAGGAATCTATAAATGTGGCTTGTATTCTAAAATGTGTCTGGGTCATCATTGTCATCATAGTTGGCAGATTGTGGTAAGAGGCAGAAATATGAGGCTACCTGTTGATTTTTTCTAGTTTTCACATTTGTATAGTGTTGCTCTGATGACTTCTTGAAATTAGACAAACATGATGTAATTAGATACATTGTCATCCAAGCGTTTGTTATGTAACAAGTATTGATAAAGTGTGGATTCGCACAACCCATTACCCACACATCCACTAACACAATTGATTGTCAAACATTTAATGCTGATTATGGTTATTGGGTATTGGTATAGATAGGATAAGAGGTTAGGAGGGTGTGAAGCATGGGAAAGGAAGATTTTACGTAAGAGGTGAGAAGAACAGCAGTGCCCCTGAAAGATGAAAAAGTTGAAGATGTATATACATGAATTAGCAAGTTATTTAAGACTGAAGTTGTTGAATGGATTTAGAAACTGTGACAACATGTAAAAGTGGTCCAGCACTTTGTGATCAGATGGAAGTAGTGGTTGTTTGCTGTAGATTAGTAAAGACATAGAATTTATTGCTAGAATCACAAAGGAATAGATTTTCATAGCTTTGTTGACAAGATATAAGCTTGGATTGTGATTGATTTATTATTTCAAAAGTATTGGTAAAATCAGTGTAGGTGAAGAACAGAGTAGAGTTAAGAAGGAAAGAGATTGCTTAGACTTCATTTTTGTATTTATCTATGGACAAGGTTTTAGAGCAGAAAAAAGTATATAAGTACTAATTCAAGATTGACCAGAGGTCCTTGTAACATAAATTTTAGGAAAGTGCTTAGGTTTATGATAATAGATTTGTTGAAGATCACTTGTTTCTCACAGCTGATTGTGTGGTATCTGTAGTCCTTTTAAACTTTATTTTGTGAAATATTCCTTAAGGTTTCACTGATGATTAATCAAGAATTATTGGAGATTCTATTTGGTATAGTAAAGAAAACTCATTTCTGCTATCATTTTAATTACACTGTAACTATACAGATGCATGTAAGTTCATTTTACCTCAGTCATTTGGACCAAGTACCCATTTACAGCTGGATGAACTGGGGTCGTAACCTCCAAGGTAGGTGGAGACACACCTTACAAGGTATGCTGACACACCTTACAAGGTAGGCATGAGCAGAACTCAAACCTACAACCTCAAGCAGGCTTTGTAGTAAAGCATTCTGACTATTTAGTTATGGCGCCTTATTTGTTTTACTAAATTCTTGCCATTTGTGTGCTTGAAAGTTTCTTGTTGACTGTATGCTTTTCAGTTATTACCTCGGTTAAATAAGATTGTATTTCAGTATCTAGTGGAGTATCTTTGTTGTAGCATTTTACATACAGCCAATCAACAAGAAAGCTTTCACTAGTTTTGACAGATTTCTTTTCGATATGAATAATCTATATCTTCATGATTACAGGTTAATTTTCTTTCAATGCATTACAATTATTGTTTGTTCTAGATATCTGTACATGTATTTCTTATAAATGATAATGTAATAGCATTAATGTAGTGTTTTACTTGAAGTTTAAGTTGTCTGATATCTCCAGCATGTATGCAGCTCTTAGACTGCTAGTTTGTATTGCAGACTTGAGGCACAGTATATGGGGTTTTAATGCAGATCTTAACTTTTGTTTCCTATTCCTTGGAAGAATTCCTCTTATTGGTAATCTCCAAGACTTATGATATTCCTTACAGGGTAAGGGCTTCTTAGCATTAATGATGACAGACATTGAGAGTCTTAGTTATCTTTGTTGAGCTACTTGGAATCTGAAATTTGTTGGTTGCTTGGTTGATATAAATTTTCATGTATGTGAGAGTGCTTCCCTCTGAAAATAAGTTTGTGTTTCTGTAATTGGTTTTATACCTGTTAGGAAGTAAATGTTCTCTCTCCTAAAAGATTTACCCCATTAGTTTTATTTAATTAAATTTCAGGAAGTTAACTCTTAAAGTAGTTTAATAGTCTCAGTAATATTTACTTATCAGATTGATTTATTATGAATTGCTTGCCTTACCTTGAGAGGCATGGTAAATTTAATTCTGGTTTCACTGACTAAGGAGGCATATCAAATCTCATACCAACTTTATTCCAACTTGGGTAAAGATGAATTTTATCATTTTTAGTTCATAAAATGAAATTTCTTTATCCAAAACAGGTGAGGTTTTACTTTAAAAATGCATCAGTTTTGATGAGTTCCTTAATTCCAGACACCCACTTCTGTATTTGCATGTCCTATTTATTTTCATACCGGTTTCTACATCATTATTTATTATA
>JAUUDZ010414834.1:0-14797 GCA_032361705.1 Panulirus versicolor | reverse complement strand
AACAATAATAATAATAATAATAATAATAATAATAATAATAATAATAATAATGATAAATGTCCAATGACAATCACAGCAATGATGGAAAAATGATGCAGGAGGGGTTAATATTGCTTCTTCCAGACTTTTGTGTGTACACTAAGGGTCAAGAAAGACCGACCACACACACCTGGTGCTGCAAACACTAAGACCCGCCAAACTGGACCAGACAAACACCAGTCAAAGCAAACAAGACAAAGAAATGTTGATAAACCAAACAAAAAAATAAAATGTCACATAACAGTTGGCTCAGCAGTACACTTGCCATACAACAGGTGGCTAAAAAGTACACCTGCCACACAACAGGTGGCTCAACAGTACACCTGCCACACAACAGGTGGATCAACAATACACCTGCCACACAACAGGTGGCTCAACAGTACACTTGCCATACAACAGGTGGCTAAACAGTACACCTGCCACACAACAGGTGGCTCAACATTACACCTCCTGGACACAACGCAGATCAACAGTAAATCTGCCAGAGGACAGGTCAATCAAGAGTACACCTGCCAGACACGTAGGTTAACACTATACCTGCTAGACGACAAGTGGGTGAACAAGACATCTGCCAGATGACAGGTGGGACAACAACGCACCTGCCAAGCAACAGGTGGGTCAAGAGTGTGCACCTGCTAAATGACAGGTAGGTTGAAACATTCATACAGCAGATGAAAGAGGAATTCCCACATTGCTTAGTGTTAGATAGGCAAGTTAACATATGCCAAACTTACATGTCACAGAATATCTACCAATTCATAGGCAAGTCACCAAACATCAACTAGCCAACAGGTAACTTATACGCCCTCCACACGACTGGTGGGTAAACATAGTATATCATCCAGAGAACTGATGAATTTATATTCACCAGACGATCAGGAAGGTCTCCTCACACCTACCCTAGTGCCTGTGTCCATTCCATATCAAAACAAAATAACTACTAATCTCTGCGAGTGCTATGACGACTTTAGCCATCTCTTCTGCCATCTCTTGCAAACCATATTCTTTACTGTGTGAGAAAGTAAGTCCTTTCTTTGTGGCTACATCAAGGCATCTGGAGAGAACAACTGAAGCATTTTCATCACCAGTCAGTGTTCTATATGTGGCATGTAGTAAGTATGAAGTAGACACAAAAATTAAGGAATACATCTTCAGTGACCCTCAAATGCAAGAGTAAGAAAATAAACTCAGCATGAGCATGAATATGCCAGTTATATACACACACACACACCACTTGCGACTCATACACACTCTTCCAGGCTATAGAACCAGTTACAACTCTCTACTTGAAATCTAAACTGTAAAAGGAATCATATACTGAATAATAAGCTGAATATCATATAATGCAATATGTTTAAAAGACTGTTATCTTAGATACCTTAATCCATCATTTTCTTACACCATCTTCAATGCTCCTTCATTATTTTCAAAGTACACCTGCTCTGGATTGCTGCAGTTGCTTGGAATGCTATAAACTTAAGAGCACCACTATACACCCCTTTCTAAGATAATCCTAACCATTGTGTGGTGTTAATAATTCCTCCATTGACATTAATTGAATCTTAATGGTACCCTTAATTATAGGGCCAATTCTCCCCTTATTTTCTTTGTCCTCCAAGCTACTATGTACAACTCTGGGAAGATTAGGATAGAATCTAGCTCTTCTGTGAGATTAGTGTCCACTACCTCTACAATGTCAGGGATGCTTCATATGATTCAGTCTTTTAGCCCCAGTTCTATTCCATTTACCATAAGACTATCTGCAACTTTATATAAAATTATCTGCCGAAGAAGCTTAAACCAGGTGCCTACCATGACTTTTGTCCATGACTATGTTATTCAACTACATTGCAGCAATGTTCATAGAAAAAAATACAACTAATCCTGGCCTCCCTGAACTAGATGTGTACAATGTTCCTAACTCTAGCCTCATCCGATTCCTCTCGTTTTTTGCCCTTTGCCTCATTTCTTTCTCCCTCTCTCCTGGGTTGTTGCTCCCAACACACACTTCAATGAATCACTCCTTTTCAGGAAGTTTACACATCAGTCTCTATGTAAATATGGTTCTTGAAATGTATTAGTATTAACTAAACCATAAAACATCAACATTATCATACGTGGTTCCTTTAATGTAGTTTTATACTTTTATATATCTACAGAAATTCATGTACTTTCACGTGAATTATCAATCTCAGTAAAATGTTTAACATATTGTCATGTACAGCAGTGCTCAATTTATCTGAAATCTGAGTAACCAAAAAGTTGAGAAATATTCCCATTCAGAGGTTAATCAAGCTGCCCAAATTTCTGAGCTAAACTGAAATCAACTATAAGTGAACAGCAACCATTGTCGGGTGGTAGCAAGTGATTAAGTGTTTTAAGTGTGGCTAGCCAGATGAACCAAACAGACCCAATTTTCCTTTATTTGATCATGCAAACTATTCATGATGGTATATGGACTCTCTGGATAGAACAGTGATTCTTCTGGTGAGAGAAGGAAGTACACCATCCAATATGTCTTCAAATGTGGCATTTATCTACCAACTACTGTAAAGAGTGTAGGCTACCTCTTCCAGAGATACTGCACTCAACTGAGGCAAATATAGTAGGGTACTAATCTCCTCAATGGATCCATGAGGTTTCTAGCAAACTGATCTACAATGGCAATTTTCATTATAAAAGAAAAAAGGAAGAAAAAAGCATATGATTAAAGATCACAGCAAATTTTCTGTTGGGTGGTTACGAAACTTTAAACTGCAACTCGGCATTGAAAAATGTTCTTCTATCCACGTTACCTCAGCTTCTGCTTCCCAGAACTGGCTGCCTGTGTGCCACTGCCTTTAGCAGGGCCACATAACATTTGGCAACCCATTGCATCATATGATTTCTGTGTAACTTTTGGTGACAAGGGCGAGTTGTGACATCTATTTCTTTTCCTCCACATCTAGGCTTTGTAACTACCTTCTGTCTTTTCTAACAGCATTGACCATTTAGTTTTTCTATTCCATTTTTTCCTAGGCTTTGGAACTTTACCTTCTTCTGTCTCTTCTCATCCTATGCTTTGGAAACCTTTTCCGTTTTCTGTTTTTTCTAACTCCTTTGACCTGTTGCAGGTTTTCCAGTTCTTTTATAATTTTTGACCTCTTATATTTCACTTACGAACTGGCTAAAAGAGGACCTCTGTTTGCAAACAGATAAAAAGCAATCAGCCAGTACCAACACTCCATGCCCATATTCACCTTTATTTATAACAATGCTATCAAACAAACTTAATCTACATCAAACTACAACCATCAACTCCAAATCTAAACAGTCAATAGAACTGTCAAATTCATATGATATCTTTAATATTTAGGATCCCCCCTTTCCCCAAGAATATGGTCTAGAGAAAATTTCTACACTTCTAAATCTAGCCAGTTCCCAAGCTGGACAAGCTGAGTTATGATGTAATCTTATAATGATTCATCAATAAAACTTATGTAAATTAAGCTTCCACTTTTAAGTGGTATATCAAGAAATGCTTGAAGACAAAAACTACAGTTTCAGGACAAAGAATCAACACAGAAAAATGGAAAATAAGAGGTTTCTTTCTCAATTTGGTCCTAGAATTCTTATAAATTTAGAAATCTTTGATGTATCTTTAAAAAGTACAAAAATCTAGGCTTGAGGAGATACAGAATTAACCTTCTCTTTTTGCCTAACCAATAATGTGGAGCCATCAGCTACCTCAATTAGCATACGTGTCAACATAAAGCCATTAACATTTCACAAGTTTCAACATTCATTCAGCAAGAGAAAACTAAAAATCTCCACTAATCAATTTTTCCACAGTCCATTATACAATGCATCCTCCCAATCCAATGCAACTGGTGGGTAAGGGTGTTGGGCATGGGACGTACAGTATTCTCATTTTAGAAGAAACTATATCTTCCCAAACCTGAACTTCTTGGTCAGTGTTTAATATGTACCCGACCTTTTAGAAGAAAATTCCTACCCCATTAATAGCACTAAAACCCAGTAAGGTGTTCTTTCTTTTTCCTGTTGCCGGGAGCAAACACAGACACCATAAAGTCTTCAAAATGGAGGATCCAGCACTCAGAATGACTAAGTTCAGATAGATGCACTGTATCATCCATGGAACAAACTAAATGCTTTTTCTCAAGTACTCTTAATAAATGTCTACTATACTTTTTTAGTTTCATTCTGTGGTTTCAAACTCTCATGCATGAAAAAGAGAGAGAGAAAAAGTGGAAAACGTGGCATCATATAACAAGGTACAAAGAAGTTACAAAGTAGTTTTGAAGCTATGGTATGATTATGCTGCCAGCTATGAATAAAGATCTTTAATACAGCATTTTACAACTATGTTTTTAATGGTTATCATTACAATACACATCCATTTGTACTCATGCTCTGAACATAATGTCAGCAATGACATTCTACCAAATGGCTGAAACCCCACCAAAGTTTCTCTTAGGATCAACATGATATACTTACTGAATCTGAACCGTGACATTTTATGGTTCCATCCATGTGTAACAATCTTATATAATTCCCTTTAGATCCTGGATGAGAAAAATATCCACATCGGTCCTTAAGATGAATTACACTGATCATTTCCGGTGAAATGATCTTCCTAATCGCATGGTTAAGCAACAAGCAGTGTATTGTATGTGCCTCTACACGGTGCACATGGAGGTGCCATGTTCACATCAACATCACGAATACGAGTGATGTGGCATGCAAATGACATTCTTGTGTTAAATATGCATAACTTTTACTCAAACGAGTTTCAACCAATGGCAAATACAAATATGGAACACTTACGAGAAGTAACTTTTTCACCTTCGCAACAGTATTTGCATAATTCGATATGCAACTATATTTCCACAAAATACTTGTGCACCAAATTGTTTAGAATATGTTACATTAGTAAAACAAATATAACATTGTGACAGATGACATGTTTCAATTCATTCCAAGCAGAGCATTAGTGTGTTTAACGGAAAGCAAGCACAAGCTAACAGTCCACCTACTCACACTGGCTGTTGAGATATGGCCTCCCCTAGGTCCGTAAATGCTCCAGATAACCTCCTATACCTGTGGATTAATCAACCATTGCATAAACAGCCCAATCCTTACACCAGCAAAACACATCATACAATGAAGTTGGCTCTAAACCAGTATTTTCATTTTTCAAGATTTGCATCCTGTTCATCATCTTCAGTTCTGTATGGGTGATGGAGGTACAAAAAATACCAATACTGTTTGACAGTCAATGGATTTTCTTATATCAAAAAATGAGAGAAACAGACATTTCAGAAAAAGATACTACATTAATGAGGAAATTGAAAAATGTATCTTATTGAAGACAGAATTTATGATACCACAAATAAAGTATGTAATCTCCCAGGAAGAACTTTTACCAAGTACAAAAGCTACATGAGTAACGTAACTGTTCACAAAGACAGAAATTTTTAAATTAGCTAACCATAACAAAATCAATAATGCTTAACACTCCATTATTACCAAATGTAGTCATCGAAACAATCAACAATCAGATATATAGAATCTTCATTAGGCAAGTAAGTAATTGTTACCAACACAGTAACAGCAATAAGGAACACAACAAACACTACCAACAAGAACACACTTAGATATTTCTACTGCAGAGAAGAAAATGCAAAAAGAACCAACAATCAGACTACATATCAAAATCCAAATGAAAGTTATGCAAAAGTTCCAAACTCGTGAAAACTATCCCTTCCAAATATGGAAATCTTTGAGCTATGGGAAATGAGAAAGCCCTCTTTTCTCCGCAAACATGAAGTTAAACCCCCATGATGACCATTTTATCCCCATGAACAAGATCACCTTGCACAAACCACTCACCACTGTTTCATGGCAAAAGTCATGAGCTCCAACTGAATTAAGCAAATACAGCCAAACTCTTTGTTCCCACAAAATTAAAGGGGGGGACAAGAACAGAAAAAGAGGAGTTTATTCTAAGTACTGGTCTTCTCGGTAGTAAGATATAGCTTTTAATGCTGAAAAATTCGTCTTCTTTCTAAATGGTACCCATCAGTAAACGAATCATGAAGACAAGTAAGGAAATCCTTAAACTTACTGTAGAAACAATGAATTAAAAAGCAGTGGGTCAAAAACAGATGCCTAGCAAACCTTCCAAACTCTTCCAAAGGAACTGTCCAAAAAATCCAGAACCAGTTAATGGAGAAAAACAAAACAAAAGGGCCAGCATAACTCTACACTCTATGAACAATCCCCTCAAGAGGATAATCAGATAGTATGGACTGAAGGCCACCAATTCAACATCATGGGCCTGGGTGACCGAAACAAGCTGAGACTAATGTTATGAATGTCCCCTTCTTTCCACCTTGAAATAATGTTTTTTCCCCTCTTGGTGAAAAACTGAGAAGGTTCTTGGGATTAGACATGGAATGACCCACACTTGGAGTTCCTAGGTTAGGGTGATAAGGAACAGGAACTTGTAAAATGTGGCTCTAATACGAAAACTATTCAAGATGGTATCAAAGAGTACAAGATCAATCTACTAACCAAAAGAACAAGAAAAGCTGTACAGCTGAAGCTTGGGGGTCATTCAAGGATATGAGGAACACAGCCGTTTATCAATTGTGGGACTACTACCATCTATTTCAAAGCCATCCTTAAGGGACTCTTGAAATGCAGATTTGTAGGATGCTAGGATGCTAACAGCCTTACTCTGGTCATGAAACCAAAAAGGAAAGCGGCAGAGGCATAAACTCACTGAGGTGACTAGGAATTCGTTTCAAAAACCTCTTAAAAGGTCCTCTACATAGACTTGGTACTGGTAGCTTCAGGAGAATTGATACAAGGAATATCATTAGCAATGAGGATACCATACTGGTGTCTACAGTCTGAGAAGAGATTCCAGACTTGTAATACCTAGGACTAAGCATTTAAACCTACTAAAGAATATGAAACAATATGTGGAGAGGAATCAGAACTTGAATCTGGTAATAATGCCAAAGTGGAAATCAAGGCAGTCTCCTCCAAGGCAATACCACTGAAGTCACTGAACCCTGTAAAAATTAAGTTTCTGAGAAACTTGAGAACATAAACTTGCTGAAGGGAAGAGTATGAACAAGGTCATTCCACTGGTGCCAAACAACAGTGAGGGATCTGTATCATAATCAAGTCTTTCACTGGAGATAAATACATATCGGAGGGATTGCACTGAAGCTGGTGGAGAGAGGTATTGGTTAAAAAACTCACAGTGAGGACCCACCTAAACACTGTTTATCATAAGGGTGTTTGTGATGACAGGAACATGGACTAGGCTAGAGCATGTACCCACTTGCTGCAAACAATACAAGAAAATTTTGCTAACATGGTAAGGTAAGAACCAATACTATTAAAAAACATCTCTACTGTGGTGTCCAGGAGAGGAAAAGATTGGCAAGCACCCTGGGTGGAAATGCTCTACACTGCTTTATTGGTGTCCACAATGAAACAAACACTTTCCCTTGATAACAGGCTTGGTGGTAATTCTAGTCGATCTCCATTAAACTGATATCAAGGGGAAGAGATTTGAAATTCCAAGGACCTGTATGTACATATTCCTACAATGAGTGACAACCCTAACCTTATCAGAGGTGCATGTCCAAATCAGAAGATCGTAAATGGGTAAAATATGAGCAAAATGGATTACAGATTGACCCAAAATGATTACAAGAAATGTTTCCTACGTTTATCTGGCACTAAGTACAAATGGTTCCTGGGAAAATCTGTTCATAAAGAGGATGATTACTTTAGTCTAACTTAAGCTACGTGAACCCTGCAATTGTCGGAAGAAATGAGCCTCCTGGAAACAAAAATTTTTTGTGTGAAGGTTAACTTGATACTGGGATCTGTCTTGTGAGAAGTACAGGCAGATGAATCTCAGGATTAGTATGAGATTCAACCTATCTTGGGTCACCAGAAATGTCCAGCTGAACATGAAAAATGTCTAAATGACCCTTGCATTCATTTACTCAATGAGGCTATGACTGAGGGGTCATCCAAGTATATAAGGGTGTTCACTGTCCAGGGAGAATGAAGGAAAGAACTGAGTTTATAGTATACAGATAAAAAATGTTTATGCAAGGAATAAGCCAACAAGAATGGTTGTAAACTGCCAAGTCTTCTCTTCCACCCTGAAGTACTTTCTGAACATGGAGGATATAAAGAAAAAGCAGCATAATCCCGTAAGTCAAAGCTTACTAGGATATCTGAGATTGGTGGTCGACCTGCACCACTTTAAAACAATGAATCTGAGGAAAATCAACGTATCAAGGATCATTCACTTCCAGAATGAGTTCTTTACTCTGCAAGGAAGTTTGAATAAACTGGCCCTATTGAAAGTTCAATGACTTTCTCTGGGTCATTTTGCAGACGTGAACTATGATCTATTTCGGAAGCCTACCATAGCTGAGTTCCCTTTATCATTAAACCTGTCTTCAAGGCAAAGAACATTAGCAGAAGCCTCTGAAAACACTGTGCTACAGTTGCCCTCTGCCAGTAGCATGTTAAGGGTGAGGCACAAAAGAATAAGAAGTAGCACTGGAGTTCACCAGTTATGGAAACTTTGCCATGGCCACCCCTTAAGGGATAGAAAGATGGAAAGTAGTGCTCAAGAATCTTTTTTATTCTTCCATGAAATTCTCTATATAAAGTGGTCACATCTTAAGAAGCAGAATACCCAATGTAAGGCATGTTCAGTAATGATCAAAGGCAAACTTCTAGAACCACAGCATGGCTGGCAGTGGATCTTACTAAAAGGATCGTTTAAAAGCAAGATACCACTCCAGGTAATTCAAAGGCATATAAGCAGATACACTGCATATAACACCAAAGGTAAAACCATCTGATAAACCACTTTCCCACGATAAATGCACTTTTTCTTTCTTTTTCTTTATATGTATTTGCCATTTCCCACATTAGTGAGGTAGCGTCAAGAACAGATGACAGCCCTAGAGGGAAAATCCTCGCTTGGCCCTCTTCTCTGTTCCTTCATTTGGAAAATTAAAACAGGAGGGGAAGACTTCTTGCTCCCCACTCCCACCCCTTTTAGTCACTTTCTGCAACATGCAGGGAATACATGGGAAGTACTCTTTCTCCCCTATCCCAAAGAACAAACGATAAATGCACTTATATGTGCAAAGGGAGGAAAAGAAGAACTACCACTTGTAAACAAACCCAGATCATAGGGGCCCCTTCATATACGAGACATTAATTGGAAGGAACAACTTATACATTTGTTCCCCACACGGAAAAGCATCAATAAAAGTGTATCTTATATGTGGCAAAAAATCACAGACGAAGGGTGCAAAAAGCAGATAAAAGCCAGAGGCAGTTCACTAAATCTGCACTCCCACTCAAAACATAAGATTTGTTCCTTGGGAAAGACAGCAGCAAACAACAGTTTGTGCAAAGTGATATTGTCATTAGGGATACATGATGGGATTACCCTACAAGTAATAATTGGGATTTGGCATTGTCATGCCCAAAGAGAGAATGGCTCCCTCATTTTCTATACTCAATGACTGAATCCTTTTAGAAAAAAAAAACTAATAATCACGAATACAAAGGATCAATACACACACAGCAGAGATATTTAAGCAAAAACTACTAAAGTAAGATTGAAAGGCAAAACAAAAGTGACAACCCAACATTAATTTGTTCATGACAGCGAAAGAGAACGGCAAATCCTACTCTTGTAAGAATCATCTGTGGCTGTTTCAATGCTATTGTATACAGTATGTTACCATCAAGCATGCCATCAAAAACATTCACACAAGCTCATGTTTAAATGCACTATTGCATGGCTATCTGAAAATATGATCAACTAATGTGTTTCATTCAAGAGTATAGAAGCAAAAACGTGCAGAACACTTGCATGTAAAAGTAATGCATATCCATGAGTATTCAACAATATTCCTTGGTTTCTGAAATCACAATTCAGGACATGTAAACAATTATAAGAATGTTCTGTATTTGGAGTGTATGAGAGTAAATGCACGTAAACAATCTACACATTCATGTACATGAGTGTACGCATCTGCATATAATTCTCTTGAACAGTATATGTGTGTGTTATAAATCAATGTAAATTAGTTGTTTTATACAATCTACGTATTTGTGCATCGGTGTAACTATCTATCTGTAAAGTACAGGAGGGGGGTTCTACACTTGCTGGGCCTTATCACTCATACTTTCTCATGCGTTTCTTCCTATCACCTCTCCTTGCACAAGCTTCAGCACTTTCAGAGAACTGTTAGCTTTTAACATTCATAATGTAATTTAGAAACATCACAATTATAATCATGCTTCCTGTCCCTCTCCTAATACGGAGAAATTTGAAAATACTAATGCCTCTCTGTAACCAAGTTCCCTTACCTCAAGAATCATCCTTGTTGCCCTCTACTGAACCTTTACTATCTAAGTGTTTCTTCAAGTGGGGAGGTCAAATTGTAATGAAAAACTCTACTTTTCATTTACTATATGTAGTACACATTAAATGAATATTTCCTTATCAATAACTGCATACAACTTACATACCAACCCATGAATATTTTGCATTCTGTTAGTAACAAAATAAGGCTCTGGTGACAGAGCAGTTATCAAATCCCATGCCCCTTTCCCATGTATATTCATTTGATATCTAAATGATTATAATCATAACATTTCTGCTCACTGAATTCTGTTATCACTTTGCATGAGGTCAGGTTGAACTTTATCAATAATGATATTGGGTGACATTGCAGAACTGATGATTTTTGCAGTGCACTGGTTTAGAAATCTACAGTCTCTAACAGTTTTAGCACTGTGCAAAACCATTTTGGGCATTGGATGTTTGCAAAGTCTTATTTGCACCCTATGATTTCAATACTGGTAATTTACAGCCTCCCAAGCCTATCATACTGATAAGGTGCAAAGTTTTTATATCTCACTGATAATTAGTGATTGGTTTTGGAATGTTTGTGCGAGAAGGGTCTAGCGCTACTGTAAAGATATGAGTGTTGTTGCTAAGCAGCCTGTGATTATTCTGAGTATTAAGAGATTTGAAAATCTGTGGAAAATACTGATATGTGAGGTTTGCAACTGTGTTGCTGTTCAGAGCATGTTATGCTAGATTTGCAGATTAGCTATATTCATTTTTGACAGGGTGAATGACCAGGAGACTGAAAGGTTGAGTAGAAAGGAGTGAATGATCTGTTTGAAGAGGATACCGTAGTTTTTAAGGATATATTTAAACTCTCCTATGGGAGGCTCTTACAGTGAACTGGGGAAAACAGTCATTACTGTAATGTTGCAGCAATATCACAACATTCAACGGTTAAGATACAAAATGTACCACAACTTGTGGCACATTTGCTTTCCTGTTAGTGGGTTTCAAAATATGTCAGTCAAAATAGATTAGTAAAATAATTGCCTCTTTCCATGCTGGTGTAACTCAGACAAGTGGAAACTAAACGTGGATATACAAGTTAACAAGTCAAAAAATTGCCGATATCAACAGCCAAACATAATCAAGATAAAGACAGACAGAAGCCAAAATCAAGGACACTCAAGCACCTGACATAAGCAGTAAGACCTGTTACCCTCCTCCTTTTTCTTCTCGTTTCCTTGCTTTTTTTTTCCTCACTGCACTCCCACAAGCCATCCAACCCCTCCCTCATTCTTCAACTCCTGAAACCTTTCCCTCCAATCATCAATGAAGAGATACCTTTGAGGCTTTGTCTCCAGCTATCTTTAACCCAATACTTTATGATTTAAAGCCTAAGAAAAAACAAGAAATGAAAACATTCCAAAAAATTCAATTCAGGGCAGGTGATGACCATTTCTCAAGAGGAGGTCATGGCACTCCTGACCTCCCCTAAATCCACCTATTGGTGCCAATTACTGGCTTTTGTGCTGAGATTTGTAATGCTGGGAGTGAATGTTATGTGTCGTATGAGATACCTGCTATGGTTAGTGCTGTGGTGAGTGGGAGTGGTTTGTTGTACGAGATACCTGCTATGGCTAGTGCTGTGGTGAGTGGGAGTGGTCTTTTGTATGAGATACCGGCAACGGTTAGTGCTGTGGTGAGTGGTTTGTTGTATGAGATACCTGCTATGGTTAGTGTTGTGGTGAGTGGGAGTGGTTTGTTGTACGAGATACCTGCTATGGCTAGTGCTGTGGTGAGTGGTTTGTTGTATGAGACACCTGCTATGGTTAGTGCTGTGGTGAGCGGGAGTGGTTTGTTGTATGAGATACCTGCTATGGTTAGTGCTGTGGTAAGCGGGAGTGGTTAATCATTCAGGATTACAGAAACGGTGCAGGTTAGACTCAAGTTTGTCCAGGGTTTGAGGGTTATGTTTTGAAAGAGCCTGTGTTCTAACTGCCTAAAGTAGGATGAAGACTTGTATTTCTAGTTTTGCTCAAGTCACATCAGGGTGCTGTAATGTGATAACGAGGTCATCTGCACGGGAAAGGGCTTTCACACTATGGTCTTTAGGAGGTGATGGGAGGTCAAGCATCAATAGGTTAACAAAGTTTTGAGAAAGAACTGGTCCCTGGAGATTCCACTGTAGAACTTGTGGATTTTGGAGGTGAAGGCTTTCTGAATGACTAGCTTGGCAGCAAGCTATGAATGAGTGAACTAATTTTTTTTTATTCTGTAGTTTCTAAGGAGGGCAGTGTCAAGTATCTTTAATAAGGATGTAATGGGAGGCAATGTTAAATGCTTTGCTGATATCTGTTGTGACTGGCATCTTTTTTCATAGGGTTACTGAGACCTTACCTTTGATCTTATGAACCCCAAATCAACAGGGGTCTTGCTAGCCCCATGGATAGTCTATACATGAAGTTTTCTTACTCTTAGTATAAAGGTACTTCAGTTACAGTAAAGATTTCACTTTCAATTATGGGATTACTGTAACTTTGAGCTCTTTATCCCAAAATCAGTGAGTCTTCTCATTGGTAATCCCCCAATTCAGTTTTAAAAATCTAGGTTCAAAGTTGCTTTAGGTATAGTGTAAAACATGTTTCTACTTATGCAGTCATTGACTTTAACCTTTTGAACCCCCAAAATCATGAAGGTTTTTCACTCCCTAAGGGTAGCACACCTATAAAGTTTTGTGACTATGTACAAAGCTCTTCCCACATTTTTCAGTAACGAGTCACTATCACTTTGACATTTTGATTCTAAAATCACTAATCAGAAGGGGGTCTTCCTCTCCCCATGTATACTTTACACAGGAAGTTTTATGGTTAGATATCAAGATTCTCCAGTTATGGTGTGGAAATGACTTCACCAATGGGCAACAAAATTATGCTACAATGTCTGTAAGGGGCGTAATAATTTAGTACATACTGGTATCAATCATATTTCTCTTGTGCTATCTTTCAACCACAGTACACTGATATCCTAAATTGTAGTTTTCTATGCCCATTTCAATTAAAGGTTTCCTAAAATTCATTTTTGAAAACTTTGAAAATGGGGTGAATATATCTACCTCTGTATTCCCTGCATGTCATAGAAGGCAACTCAAGGGGGTGGGAGTGGGTGGTTGGAAACCCTCCCCTTCTTGCATTTCAATTTGTAAAATAGGAAACAGAAGGAGCCAGGCAGGAGTGTTCGTTGTCCTCAAAGGCTCGGAATGAGACGTCCAAATGTGTGTGGATGTTAAGATAATTTTCATACATTTTCAAATCAATTTCTAAAAAAAAACTACTACTACTACTACTACTACTACTACCACCACCACTTTATTAATGTGGGGAAATGGCGACCAAGCATGAAAAAAAGAGAGAAACATCTGAACATCAGTGTGTACAAGGGATGTCCCCATCTTACACCTTTTGAAGGGAGAATGGTGTTACAGGTGAACTGATATTTCATTATGCCATCTACATTTGCTTTATATCAATTCTAAAAGGATTCCTTAAAAAAAAAGATACCATGAAAAAATCTTTAAAAATGAGGTGCGCATGTGTCTGATGACAACACAAATAAAAATAGAAAAGTTATCCTAGTCTTGCCTTTTCCTAATACGAGCTCAACAAAATAAGATCAGAATGATACTATACAGTGAATGTTCCAGTGTAAGAATAATAAAGTACAATTAATTGCAGATGTAAGAAAAGTACAGTAATTCAGTGGAAACAATGAAGAAAGTTTAAAAGAAACAAGAACAGGCAAATCATGAACAAAAGTAATGTATACATAATGTGGACAAGGAAAATCAAATAATACATGAGGAAGGAATCAATTTTACAAAAAATGTGAATATATTAATGAGTCTGTATAATACTTTCAACACATGGTATATCTAAAATAAACTTCATACAAAACATGAATATCCACAAAAACTTAAAATATCCTAGATGTTGGTATGTGCTTCTATTGTGTGAGTCACTTAACATAAACTAAATGCATTAAGTCTTTATTTACATGCATGGGGAAAGATCTACAAAAAAGCAAAGATACAAAGACTGGGATAATCATATAAAGAAACAAAGCAGACAAAATAAAATCCACAGTCAAAGAAATAATGTTCACAGTTCTAAACAATGCTATAGGGTACTCACAGTGGTGCAGAAGACACAGCTTCATGTAACTCTGTGAAGACTTCATTAGCTTTCTGCACCCTGGTCACCACAGCAACATCCCGGCAGCATCATATAACATCCACCAAAGCCAACAGAAAAGAAAGGTGCACTAAAAAAAGTAGAA
>JAUUDZ010414823.1:0-14797 GCA_032361705.1 Panulirus versicolor | reverse complement strand
GATATACATGTATATACATAAACGCCCACACACGCACAGTTTTTTTTTTCATACTATTAGCCATTTCCCGCGTTAGCGAGGTAGCATTAAGAACAGGACAGCCTTCAAGGGAATATCCTCACTTGGCCCCCTTCTCTGTTCCTTCATTTGGAAAATTAAAAATGAGAGGGGAGGATTTCCAGCCCCCTGCTCTCTTCCCTTTTAGTCTCCTTCTACGACATGCAGGGAATACATGGGAAGCATTCTTTCTCCCCTATCCCAGGGGATAACACGCACACATACATACATACATATATATTTCAACGTATACATACATATACATACACACATATACATATATACACACATGTACATATCCATACTTGCTGCCTTCATCCATTCCTTTCACCGCCCTGCTACACCTGAAATAGCATTCCCCCCCTCCAGCGAGGCAGTGTGAGGAACTGACAAAAAATGCCACATTCGTTTACACTCAGTCTCTAGCTGTCTTGTGTAATGCTCCGAAACCACAGTTCCCTTTCCACATCCAGGTCCCACAGACCTTTCCATTGTTTACCCCAGACACTTCATATTCCCTGGGATGGCATTACTGTTTCCTGTGGGGCAGGGTAGGGACAGGAATGGATGAAGGCAAGCAAGGATAAATATGTACATGTGCATATATGTAAATGCCTGTGTGTGGGTATGTATATGTATTTATATGTGCATATATGGGCATTTATTTGTACATGAGTGGATGGGCCATTCTTCGTCTGTTTCTTTATATTCTGGTACATACTTTACAGATGTACTTGAAATCAACAGCAACCATCACGTATGAGCTGCCATCCTATGAATACAGTGTCTTTTATATTCTCTTATTTTTTCTTGTTTTGATATTTGTTTTAAGGCATGATACAACGAAACACTGACACCAGCGAAAAACCTAAACATAGGTTATCCTTTCATCCTTTCAAAAGCTGTCATTCTTTAAGGTACTGGTTCCAACCATGGCAAAAAGTATCAAGTAGATTGTATGTAAAGCAATAGTTGAAGTTTTATTATATCATTTCATGGCTTAAAAGATAGGTTAAAGTACTATGCTCCTTAGATTATCATTGAACACAGACAGTGGTGTTGCCAGGTTTGGCTTATGATTCCACTATCTCTGATATAACCTTGGCTGGAGGCCGAGGTTTAGGTATTATCGACCCAATTACTATGTCTCATCAAGACAGTTTTGATAAGGCTGTTAATATAGCTTCAGCTGCATTCCCATCGCTTCTCTTGACCTTGCTCTCTTTCACTGTATAAAAGCTGTTAGATTTAATAAAACTTATTGATAGAATTGTTTTCAGATTTATTTGTATTGTATGTCATAGGTGATCAAATGGCATACAATTTCCTGCTCGAGGTATACTCATGGGTTGATAGCCAAGTTACCATTTTTAATTGGTTTATGCAGTAGAATATCATAAAATGACTAGATGGATTTTCATACAAGACACTTGACCTCATTTCTTATCCTTAAAGGTATCTGATAAGATATTTTTAAAGTTTTTAGGATTTTATCATCATTCTTAGAATGTTAACTCAAAAGTTTCTTGATCCAATTTCAGTAGTTCTGTCAATCAGTTCTATGACTTGGGTGCACATTGTTGTTTTCCTTATTACTGAGTGACTTTTCAGTCATTTCAAGGCAAATCATGACATTAAGTGGGCACATAGTGATGTTTTTCATTATTAATTGAGCACTGGATGATGTAGCCATGGAAATTTGAATTTTATACATGATTTCCCTTTGACATACCAAAACTTGTGCTTCAGAAGTGAAAATGTTATAGTCTATGCTGTAGACAGGATTGATTTATGCTTGAGTTAAGGATCTGTCTATGTCAGTCATCATTACTTCATTCCCAGTTTTATGGGGTGCATTCCATACATGTCAGCCTCTAAACTCGTACACATCCTCTGCTCATGCCAAGTGTTAAGTAAAAGAAGATTCCCAGAGACACATTGCATATGTCTGAAGTGGAGTGTGAAAAGTAGAGATTCACTCTCATGCAGCTTATTTTCAAGTTCATTTACAGTTTCAATTACACTGTATAAAATCTGTACTTGTAAAGTTTTAGGGAATATTTTTTATTTTAATGGGCATAGTGCCTGTATATATCAGTACCTGTCCATCATCTAAAAAAAAAAAACAGAAATCCTTAGGGTGGGTTGGGGATAGTGGGAATTCCCACACCACAACTCCTTGGGAATATGTGCCAAAGGCCCATCTTCCTGCTGAAGATGGGCCTGGCTGTCCTCACCTATAGAGTGGGTAGATAACTATAAATAATATGTATTAGAGGTGAGTGGGAGTAGTATCAGTGAACTTCAGAGATATGAGAAAACCTCGTTTAGAAGGAGGAAATTAAAGGGATCCTACTAGATGCAGTGGCTTGAATTATAATGTTTTGTAGTTTTTAATATTAAAGATTAGGATGCAGGTTTGAATAATGATGTAAGAGCTCATGGCTGTGACAGATTTAAGAAAAAAGATATTTCCCTTCATGTTTTTGATCTACTGAATATTCTTTTCTTGCAATAGTGAACTGTCAGGATATTTTAAGATTTTTCTTATGCATTTTGTACTGCTGTGGTAAAAGTATTTGCCTGATTTTTACAGCACTGTTTCTTACTAGTGCTGCTGTTAACTTTACAGACTTTTATGATTTTGCCATTAGAAAAACTATCTTTGAATCTCTGACTTGTAACAGGATTTTTTTAAATATGACATAATGATAATCAGATTTTTATTGTTGGTAGAATAAACGATAAAACATGTAGGGGCAACTCACTTGACACTTAGGCCTTATTCTTGCACTATGATGCTTTGTACTGAAACATTTAATGAATTTTATACACATCAAAGTAGAGAATGAGGTATACTTAAGTGGTTTTCCATTGGTATGTAAGTATCTTTGAACTTATAAGGTTAAATACTCTATTTATTCAACTTAAAAAAACTCAAAATCAAAGGATTATAAAGGAAACTTGGGAGTTAAGGGGTTAAACAAGGACATGGTTGAGGTAAAGCTTGATTTTGTTTAATGCCTCTAACATAAGTTTAGACATTTAAGTATGTCCACAAGGGGTTTTATGCTTACTTTCGAGAGTATTGGTCTTGAGGCTATCATTTTGGAAGTGAAATTAGAGATTCTTTGAAGGATTGATGATAGTTGGAAAGTCATGGATATAACAAAGTCCAAGAGTCTTGCTCACTCAGTTGTGGCCAGTCAGAAAAAAACAAAAATGAAATATGTTCTTTTTCTGTTACCCCAGTAACAGCAAGGCTTTTGTGTAACAGGAAGAATGGCGTAATGGAGAAAATGGAAAATTCATCAAATGTGTGGGCTGAAGCCCAGAAATCGAATAAGCATACCAGTGACATCTTGAATTATCAAGGAAAAGGCTGTCATTATGTAATAACTGGAGTGATATGCTTGATAAGTTAAGATGAAACTTTGTTGCAGATAATGGTTGGTTTGATCTGTTACAGAGGCATCTCAATTTGCTTAATGTCTTTGAGTGGGGAGGCTGCTAATGTTAATACTGTGTTTGTTATTACCTATTGTACTATATGGAGAGGGAGTTTTACACTCATAGTCCTCATCTCTTGAACATCCTGTTTTCATATAACCTTATTAATTTATGTATGTTGTCAAGCACGAACCATTTCCATAGTTATTCTGTTCCATTCATCCATTGCTCATATTTTGTAAAAGTATATCTTTACCTCCTTATTAACAAGCTTCTTACTTAATTTCATGTTATGTCCGTGTGGTTGCTATAAACCATACATCTCTCAAAGAACTGTTCGCTCTCCATGTCGTCATTATCTTTTAAAATCATAAAGATTTTGACCAGGTCACCCCTCAGTCTTCTTTCTTCAAAGATTTGTAAGTATAAAACCTCCAGCTTTTCCCTTGTAACTTGAGTTTTGTTTCTTCTGGTACTATATTTGTTGCCCTCATCTGAATGTTCTTTGTGAGCATTTTGTGCTTTTGTCCACACTGTGTGGAGTGCAGTGTCTCTTTCCCTTTCATAATTTATTTCGTATTTCAGTTAAGGCATGGCCTTGATATGGACTTTTGTCCATGATTGGAGCCTCCTTAAAAAGATAAAAATGGTGAGAAAGCTGACCAGGTTGTGTTGATATGACTTGGACGTAAGGAGAGGCTGAGCAAAGAAAAGACTACCTGGGAAGATCTGTGTCAGAGTGAGGGGAGCAAGGGCAAAAGAGAGACTGAGAAGAAAATGGAAGGATGGGGTAAAGAAGTCTTTGGGGTCTTGAACATTCAGGAGGGTGAAAGGCATACATTAAATTAAACTGGATCATTGTGGTATATGATTGTTATGGACGTTGTCTGGTCAGTGAGCTTAGATATCATATGAAGTGGTTAAGGCTTGGTTGTGGATAGTAGGTACTGTTTTCAGCGAATTAAACATGACAGCTGAGAGTGGATATGTGCAGATGTGGCCGTTGTAATTTGTGCATTATACTACCTTTTTCAGGTGGAACTAAGTGTAAAAGAAATAGATGAGGATAATCTATAATTTCTATTCTCACATATCATTATTTTTTCAGTGTTACTGTAACGACTCGGCGAGAATCATGGACCCGACCCCCCTGCAGCAGACAGTGATGGAGTCCCCCGAGGTGATCTCCCACCCCCAGGAGGTTGACCTCGGTGCCCCTGCCTCCCCTACTGACCCCCCAACAACCCCTAATGCTGACCAGGCCTATGAACCCTTAAGTTATGATGAGGTTAGTACCTTAATGATTTTATTATTTACTGATGCAGAGAGAGGCTTTGTATATGATGTGTGTTATTGCCTCTGTGAACAGGTTGGGGAGAGTGATTTGATATTTGATGGGCTAATCTGGTAAACTTTTCTTTTTTAACTATTGAGACAAATAGAATTAAATCAGGATCTCTTCTGAAGGTAGTTGTGCTAACAATTGCAGCAAGGGTGGGGTTTATATGCAATCACCTGTTTCTCCTGTATGATAGCGATTTCTCCATTGGTGAACCTTCATCTTTTGAAAAAGTTCTTTTTGAAGTGTGTGTAATTACCTCTTTGTATTTACCTCTTCATACTGTATAAGGAGGGAACAGATGTCATAGGTATAGATGGATAGATAGATTCTATGCTGAATAAATCTCAGGTGGGGAAACTGCAACTGTCCACTGAAATAAACTGTGTACTCATGGCTAGGAACAGATAAGTGCATGTGTTTTAGGTATTATTGCAGGTTTTTTCTTTCTTTCTTAATAGAAATATACTGATGAATTTTTCTCTTGTCAATTAGCTGTTTCCAGCGCTGCCTACTGCTGGTGTGACCCAGACTTCTGCTTCAGAAGTTCCCCAAGACAACTGGATGAAACATAGTGATATGCGCATTGCTTCTACTGTTATCACACAGGTTAGTACGCAGGAAGGCACCAAGGTTGATTTTGCATTCATTTCACCTTCCACAGAGCATTTCAACCTGTACTGTTATATCCTTTCTCCCGATCCATAAATGTTACAGGGTAATCCTTTTGTTTCTCTTATGTTTTGATTGCAGCTTAATCATACAGGCAGTGTCTGGTAACAAATTTATTTACATATGTATACTTTTTTTTTTTTTTTTTTTTTTTTTTTACATGTTCATCTTCTACCACATTAGCAAGGCAGGCTAGGAACAGGCAAACCTCCTTTATTTGGAACTACTTACTCTCATCTCTTCCCACTTGTACACGTGCGTTACTCTCTTGATAGAAATTCTTTGCTGCATCTAGTAGCTTACTCCCACAACCATATATTCATAGCCTCCTCAACAAGGCATCTCAGTCATCTTTATTAATTTTTTGGAGGTCCATAAATTCCATATATAAATCCTTTTCTTTCTTAGATTATTTTTCACACAAATACATCAAAGCAAAAACTTGTCCATACTTCCTCTGCCACTCCCTAAAGCAGTTTCATTTCACCCTAATCTGATTTTCAGTGTGTGTCACCAACCTCTCAATAATCATTCTCCCATACAACTTATCAAGTGTACTCAACAGTCTTATACCTTTGTATTTCAGTAATTCACTTTTGTTTTCCCTATGCCTTAATACAAAGGCTCTATACAGGCATTTCATTTTTGCTCTGGTACCTCACCTCAAGCCATGCATATTTTGAAAATCCTAAATAACTGATCAACAACACTGCCAGCTCCCTTCTTGAGAAATTCAGCTGCTCTTCCATCCCCTCCTGTTTCTTTATCACAATTCATCTTATGCAATGCTTTCACCTCCTCTTCTTGTTTCATCAGACCATATGCTATGACTCTTATCCTCATACCCCTATATCCCAAACACCCCACATCTGTGATCATGTAACATATTCAGCATTCCTTTAGAACAGTCTTTCTGTTTCCTCTTCACCTTTTCTTAACCTATTACTGCTTCCTGATTTGTGCTCCGATCTGATGCTTTTGTTTGTTTGGTTTTTGTCATACTGTTCACCTCCCTCCAAAACATTTTCAATTTCTCCTTGGAGTTTGCCGATATTCTCTTACCCCATCTCTCATTTGCCCGTTTTTCAGCCCCTTCACCTTTTGTACATCGCCTGACGTACGGGGAAGTTTGAACTTCAGGAAGCTTTATCAATATTTTGAAGATTTTTTGGGTAAATGAGGCATTTCCTTTTAACAGGTATTCCGTGTTCCTTATGAAGAACGTGCCAAGATTGATGGTAATAATCAATTTGGAGAATCTGCCTCCTCTCGTATTTGTGCAGACATCACTTCCCGCACTGGAGCCCACATTGAGATCTCATCAGCCAAGGATCAATCCCTTACTTTCTTGGTTACTGGCAAGAATGAGGCTGTTACTAAAGCCCGTCGACTGGTCTTGGATAAGTTTCAAACACAGGCTCGCCACATTATAAAGATACCCAAGGTGAGACAATTGATTTAAGTAAATTACCTTGATACTTTTCCTTTCAATGAGCATAACTTGCCAAATGTTTCTTCGTTGGTTGTATCATTTGCCTTTTTTAAGATAAAGATGAATTGTCTTGATGCAGGACCATCATCGTTTTATACTTGGCAAGAAGGGAAAGAAGCTACAGGACCTGGAGATGAATACTGCTACTAAGATTCAGGTTCCTAACTCCAAGGATAACTCAGAGGAGATTATTATTGTGGGCACTAGAGACAGCATTGAAAAAGCTGTGCATGAGATTCAGCTCATATCTGATGAACAGGCAAGTCTTTAGCTATTATTGTTTCCAATTGCTTAATGTGTTGAAAGGATTTGAAGGGATCATACTATGGGACAGTATAGCATGCAGTTTTCCTGGCGTACATTTGAATCACTACAGATATTGAAGCCATTGTTTATAAACAATATTTAGAAGAAAGGTGCAAGTATGCTTTTGTATGTGCATGGAGTGTACATTTTGGAATGCATAAAGTTTTACAGGCAAAACAAATTTTGTTAATAGGACTGTTAACAACATTCTTATCTGAATAAGTGATTAAGGTGCTTGGCCACATAGATTTTTTTATTCAGGTAACATTAGCTTTTAGCAACAGACTAGTATACATTTTATGCTTAGAAATTACAGTTGTATTGAAGGTTGTTGGTCTGTATCCCTGATATTATACATTTTATGCTTAGAAATTACAGTTGTATTGAAGGATTGGTCTGGATCCCTGATATTTACAAGTTGTCTCTAAAAATCATGGTTAGGGTTTACTTACCATGCATATATCCTTTTCCTCATGCAGTATGACAGATTGATTTCATCCAAGAGCTTTGACTTTCATTTTAATGGTAGGTTAGTTTAGGTCATAACATGTAGATGGGTGTCTTAGATTATGGTCTGACCATTTTGCAGTTCTTGTAGAGATGAAGATCTGGGAGAAGTGGAAGTATGGCATAAGGAAGAATAGAGGGTAAAAGTGTTGACTAGGAAGATGAATCAGAAAGAACGCACTGAGTATGAAAGAAGGGTGACAGAAAGCTTAGATAAAAGAGCTGTAAATGTAGGGTTCCTGTCATATGTGAATGAGGTGTTTACAGTGTTTAAAGTTGTAGAATTAGTGGTTGAAAACAAGTTTATGAGATATGAGAATAATAGTGGAAATGTATGGTGGATGGATGAGATGAGAGATGTGTGGAAAAGAAGAAAAAGGCATATGATATTTTACTCATAAGGAATGTAGCAGATGAAGTTCAGCAAAGGAGAGGGGAAGAATATAAGATTTGCAAATGGGATTTTAAGAAGTTGTTAGAGGAAAGCAAAGAAAGAGTAGATAAAGATTTTGGAATAAAGCCATGTGAAAAGTTTTATGAAAATATGAAATTGTAGTGGAAGGAGATGAAAAGGAAAGAAATTTATGTCAGAGTGGAAATGTAAGTGTGAGGAGAAGGAGAGTTATTGAATCAAAAGGGTGAAGTGCAAGGAAGATGGAAAGAATGTTTTGAAGAACTGATAGATGTGGGAGAAGATGAGGCAGCAGTTTTTATATATAAGGGGATGGAGAATGGAAGGAAGGGATACAAGTGCTGGGGTTTTCAGCAAGAAGAGAGATAAAAAGGGCAATAATGAGGTTGAAGGTATGATTGGCACCTGGAGTGGATGGGATTACAACTGTGATGTTGAAGTATGGAGGAGTAAGTGTGATGGAAAGGATGTATTTGATACGTAATTTAGCATGGAAGCATAAGGTTGGGTCTGAAGATTGGATGAAAGCTGTTGTTCCTTTATTCAAAGGAAATGGTGCTGAGGATGTATGTAGCAGTTTTATGGGAATAAGTTTAAGTATACCCGGAAAAATGTTTACAAGAGTGTTGATTGATAGAGTAATGAAAGTGACTGAATAAAGAGTGAGTGAGGGGTGTTATGAAAGGTATGGGATGTGGAGATCAGATTTTTGCAGTAAGAATGACTGTGGAAAACTATCTAGCAAAAGGTAAGGAGCTATTTTCAGCTTTGACAGATCTGGAGAAAGTGTGTGACACAGTTGTGTGGAATGCTTTTTAGGATGTATTAGGGTTATATGGGGAAAGGGGAAAATTGTTGGATGGTGTAAAACCCATCTACAGAGGAGCAAATGCATGTTTAAGAGTGGATGGAGAGTTGAGCAAAAGTTTTTATGTTCGTTAGGATGTAAGGCAGGACTGTGTTATGTAAAGTGGCTTTTTAACATATGTATGAATGTAGTGATAAGAGAGAAAAGCAATACTAGGGAAAAGGGGTGTAGAGTTGGAGTGTGTCTGTGAGGTATGATGACAAGTGACAAGCCTGTCTGTGGATGATACTATGATGTTTACTGAGAGTGAAAAGGAGTTGAAGAAGGTTTTAAGTGTGTTTTATGATGTAGGTGATTGAAGGTAAATGTGAGCAAAAATAAAGTAATGGCATTTGAAAGGAGATATAGTGAAAGTATAGATTTTGCAAAAGGCCCATAGTGTGAGAGGAAAGTATATTAAAATGTATAGATATGGAGGGAGAAAGACTGTAAGAGATGACAGAACTTAAGTATTTAGGAGCTATCTTGTGTAAATTTGGTATAATGGAAGGAGAGAATGGAGAGAGCAGTACAAGGTTAAAGATTCATTGGGTCTCTGAATAGAATAATGAAGGTTAGAGTTCTTAGTATGAAAGTAAAGAAAGGATTAGGGGACAACATAATCCATCTGAACCTGACCTGTGCAACTGAAACATACACATGGAATGAGTCACAGAGGTTTAGAATACACTTTGTAGAAATGAGTTATTTGAGATTAGCATGTAATATGACTAGATGGAAGGAAGAAAGTAATGAGGGAGTGTATGAGAGATTTGTTATGGTGGTGAATGCAAAGAGAATGAATTGCAGAGTGTTAGAGTGGATGAAAGTTAATGCTTTAGGGTTGTTTGAGTGTGTGGAAAGAATGCAAGATGGTAAGATTACATGGAGCTTGTATGAGGGTACAGTTAGAGGGGTTATTGTAAGAGGAGCCCCACCTGTGACAAGGGGAAATAGAGTGAAAGAGAACTAGAGGTAGTAAAATGGGGCAAGAATGCATTGAATGGTGTGAGCAAGTGAGACGTAAGGACAGGGATAAGTCGAGACTTTTGCTGTGGCCGCCTTCTTGTTGGGAGCTCCCCAAGGGAACAGGCATGTGCAATATAGATAGATGGATAGATAGACAATGAACTGGCTTAAACACTAATTTGTTATTTTTATGAGTCCCAAGGACCTCCCTTTATGGGGTTCCTGCAGCTTTGAGGCAGCACTCCAATGGGATGGGGGTAAGATGGGCTCCTTTGGGGTGAGAATGTCCTTGACAAATCTTTACTCTTCTCTATCCATTGATGATGCTTCATCCTTGTTGGAAGCTTTTCTGTTCTCGTAGTGTTACCATTTTCAATTAATGGAGTCTGTTGACACTGGCATTGAAGTAGTAGTACATTAGATGTTTTCTGTCAAGTTAAGCTAAACCAATTATTTTCTATAGTGATTTCAGGATGGTGGTTAGTTAGATTAGGGAAAATAAAAGATAGGAGCCTAAAAAGGAATTCCAAAGATACAGTACAACACATTGCCTCATACATACATTCATACCTTTTACAGTATGAGTGATTTTGAGTATGAACTTGTGTGCATGTATATTTATTGAAGATGGACCGATGCCATGTAACTGCATGATGCTGCCTCTATTTTATCTTTTGTCCCTTTGAATTCTTGTTATTCACATTTGTGTTTTAAAATCCTTTACCTTGAATTTGAGGGTGTTGTTTTTTGTATTAGAATGTTGGCCTAATGGAACTATAGATCTTCTTATGTGTTGTTGTCATTAAAAAGGCACTGTGTAAGCACACTTATCATTAGCGAGTCTAGAATCTTTTCTTGAACGCTGTTAATGTAGAAAATGAAAGTATTATAAAAATAAATATTTTGAACAGAGTAAGCAAGCCTATGAAAAACTAGAGATTCCCAAGCAATATCATCCATTTGTCTGTGGTGCCAACAATGAGAAGATCTATGCACTGATGGCTGACAACAATGTGCGCATCAATGTCCCTCCGCCCAGTGTTATGAAGAACGAGATAACGATTACTGGTGAGAAAGAGGGTGTACTTCGCTGTAAGGACATCATCTTGAAGTGCCACAAGGATATGGTATGCATTTTTATTTAATTGACGAAAGAAATTCTAGAAGAATATTCAGTAAATCTTTGATGCCACTAGAAAAGTGTATACATTTTGTTGATTTATAAAATGTAGCGTCATTTCCTGAGGAGCATTCGTGAGACTGTTTCATTTCTTAAGAGGCAGTGTTTGATAAATAACAAATATAGCACATATCTGTCACTTCATGTTCATGTTCTGTCAAGTATGATTAATTTTTAAGGAGCGAAAGTGCCAAACAGTGTCTGTTGAGGTTCGGAAGTCTCAGCACAAATATGTGATCGGGCCCCGTGGAGCAAACATTGCTGAAATTCTCCATGAAACTGGGGTATCAGTGGAAATGCCATCTTCAGAGTCCAGCACTGGGACTATCACTCTCCGTGGTCCTCAGGATAAACTGGGACAGGGTATGCCTGGCTGACAGTATTAGTTCTGTAGTAAATACTAATAATTACTGTTCTTTTGTTTTTTGTAGTTTTGGTTTTCTGTTGATAACCTTTGGAGCAAATGGAATATATATAAGAAGTTTTAAGTGTTTCTATACTGTAAGTATTGCAGTGCCATGCATGATGAATCATGAAAATGTTGTTGTTATGCAGCTCTGACGTTGGTGTATGCCAAGGCTAATAGCGTGGTGCAGGCAGATGTGGAGGCCCCCACCTGGCTCCACAAGTTCATTATTGGCCGCAAGGGAGCCAATATTCGCCAAATAACTCAGGATCTCCCAAAGGTCCGTTTGAAAGAGTTACTTAAGTGTTCAAGGTGTGAGTGTTCTTATATTGTATTTAGATAAGGATGTTAGTGAAAAATTTTAGCTGCCATGTATCACTAAAGTCTGTGGAATTTTCATGGAGAGGTAAAGGAACTTTTTTTATATAGTTATAGTAAGTATCCTTTGTGATAGAGGGTAGAATTTAAATCAAACGTGTATCTTGTACTTGTTCTATAGAGATTAAAGGGTGCAGGATCGGGAACTGGAAATCCTTCCATCTTGTGTTATCCCTCCATAAACAGTAACAGCAGAATGAGGCAGGTCAGGATTATCCTGCAACAGCTTTGGGTAGGATGTCTAAATATATACGAGTGTAACCAGAATGAAAAGTGAGGAGTTTTTAATCACAAGTAAAGCATGTGTGCGAGCAGGTAGAGATGAGGTGAGTGTTTCTTGGTGAAGGAGGATCTGTGGTAGGGGTATGTGATGTCACCATGGCTGTTCAGTCAGTCTAAAGATAGGGTGGTGAGGGAAGTGAATATAGGTATTTGGGGTAAGGGATAAGTCTGGAGTCTGGTAGGAAGGGAAGTGCTTGGGAGATGAGTGAGTTTGTTTGCTGATGATGCAGTGCTGGTGGCAGATTCATGCAAGAAACTGCAGAAATTGGTTTCTGAGTTTGGTAGAGTGTTAAAGGAGAAACTTGAGTGTAAAAGTGAATGATGTAAAGTTATTAGGTTAAGTGGTCCAAAGAGATGTGTTTGTTGGAGTGTGAGTTTGAATGGAGAGAACATGAAGGAAATGGGGTGTTTTAGATAAATGGGAGTGGAAATGGTTTGGAATGTAATCTTGAAAGCTGAAGTGACCCTTAGGGAGGGTGTGGGGTCTGAGATCATGGGCGAATTGAGGTTTGTGTGGAAAGATAGGTCATTATTCGGTGAGGGCAAGGTTTTGTGGGATAGTAGTCACAGTAGTGGATTGCAGATGTCAGGTGTAAGCTCTGGATTAGAGAAAGTATGGAGAAGAGTAATTGTGCTGGAAATGAAATGCTTGGGGACAGTATGTGGTATGAGGAGGATTGAGTTAGAAATGAGAGGGGTAAAAGAGAGGTGTCTCAATAAGAATAGTATCGTTGAGAGAGCTGAAGAGGCTGTACTAAAGTGGTTTGCACATATAATGTGGGTGAGGGGAGAGATGTTGACGAAGAGGGTATATGTTTGAGAAGTGGAGTGGAAGAGGAGGAAGCAGAATTGGAGATGGAAAGATAGAGTAGAAAAGATTTTCAGTGCTTGGGGCCTGAATGTGCAGGGTATAAGATGTGCACAGGATAAAATGGATTGTAATGATGTTGAACGTAAAGGGCTTTGTGTTGTTGATGGACTGCATGAATGTATATGAAGTAGTCAGGGGAAATCACAGAGAGGTGTGTAGGGGCTATATTTTCATTACATTATACATGACAGCAGTTGAGTGTATGTTAGTAAATGAAGTCATTCTTGATCTTTTCCTGTATATACCTTGTTAACACGGGAAGTGGCAAACAAGTATGAAAATAATTGCTTCAGGAAACTGGAGAAAGAATGCTGCTTATGTATCTCTTGCATGTCTGAAAACATAACTAGGAGGTTGAGCACTTAAGTAGGAGGGATGGAAATCCGCCCCTTCTGTACTCCTTAGGTTAAGAGTAGAAGGAACCAAGTGACAGTATTTCTACCATGCTGAGGTAGGAAGAGGTGAGTAGATATTAAGGAGAAAAGAAAAAACACATAGAAGTTAATAGGAAAAATGTTTTAAGAAGTTCATTTTTAGCATATTTGATGAGCATCCCACTTCTTTTCTTAGTTTTAAATGACCACCAATTGTTTTTTACAGGTTCATGTGGAATTCACAGATAAGCAGGGAGGTATTAATCTTGAAGGCCCACCTGAGGAAGTAGAGGAGGCTCGGGAGAAGCTTGAAAATATGATAGCAGAGATGCAGAGCAAACTGTGCTTTGAGGAGATAACTGTGGACCCTAAGTAAGTTGATATTCACAAGTCACTTATGTAATGGTAGACTTATAGTAAGAAAAGATAAAGTGTATGATAGATTATGTTGTTGAAATTACCTGGCTCTTAAACCAGGGATTTTAGGGTAAGACCCTGTTTACCTTGGAGGGTTCTGGTGTGATTCACCAAACTCAAAACTGGAAACAGGTCCCTGTAATTGCAGAATCAACCCCTTGATGTCTCCAGATGGATTTTTTATGCAAACTGAGCAACACCTCAAAATGTATATATGACATTAAGTTTCATGCCTCAATTTCAAGCCTAGGCTTCGAACATAAGTGTTAGCTAAAGTGTCAGTGTATAATAATATCTCCCCATATTCATGCATCATTCAGACATTCTCCCCTGTCCTCAGGTATGAATTTATGCTGTTGCTTTACTGTTGGGGCTGTGGTTGTTGGGCATCATATATGACAGCTAAGGAGTGCATATTAGTAGATTGGGCAGTTTTCTATCTGTTGCTGGCACTATCCTGTTGTGTAGGAAGCAGCAAGCAGCTGTATGATGAAAGAACATCAGTGTTGTTGTTGTTATTAGTATTATTATTATTATTATTATTATTATTATTATTGTTAATATACTTAATAGGTGATTCCCATGTCAGTGAGGTAGTGCCAGAAAACAGATGAAGAATGGCCCATCCATTCATAAATACATAAACGCACACATATATTTTTATATATTATTCGTAATTGCTGTTTCCTCTGTCAGCGAGGTAGTGCAAGGAATAGAGTGAATTGGAACGATGTGGTATATTGGGGTCGACATGCTGTCACTGGATTGAACCAGGGCATGTGAAGCGTCTGGGGTAAACCATGGAAAGTTCTGTTGGGCCTGGATGTGGAAAGGGAGC
>JAUUDZ010414812.1:0-14799 GCA_032361705.1 Panulirus versicolor | reverse complement strand
TGCTCTTCCCCAGTCTGATGGTTTGTACATGCCTTCACCCTCTCAATATATATCCTCCCATATAATTTCCCAGGAATACTCTGCAAACTTATTCCTCTGTAGTGTGAACACTCGTCTTTACCCCCTTTGCCTTTGTACAATGGCACTACGCATGCATTCCAGCAATCCTCAGGCACTTCCCCATGATCCATACATACATTGAATATCCTTACCAACCAGTCATCAAGACAGTCACCCCGTTTCTTGATAAATTGTACTGCAGTACCATCCAAACCTGCCACCTTGCCAGGTTTCATCTTCTGCAAAGCTTTCACTACCTTTTCTCTCTTAACCAAACCATTCTCCCTGATCCTCTCACTTTGCACACCATCCCGACCAAAACATCCTACATCTGCCACTCTTGTCATCAAACACATTCAACAAACCTTTAAAACACTCACTCCATCGCTACCTGTTATTACTTCCCCACTTGCCTCCTTCATCGATGTTCCCATTTATTCTCTTGTCTTATGCACGTTATCTATCTCATTCCAAAATATCTTTTTATTCTCCTTAAAGTTTAATACCCTCTCACCCCAACTCTCATTTGCCCTCTTTTTCAACCCTTGTACCTTCCTTTTGAACTTCTGCCACTTTCTTTCATACATCTCCCAGTCATTTGCGCTCCTTCCTTGTAAGTATCAACCAAACGCCTCTCTTTTCTCTTTCACTAATAGCTTTACTTCTTCATCCTGCCACTCACTACCCTTTCTAATCTACCCACTTCCCACCTTTCTCATGCCACATGCATCTTTGCACATACCATCACTGTTTCCCTAAATACATCCCAGTCCTCGCCCACTCCCTTCACATCATTTGCTCTCACCTCTTGCCATTCTACACTCAATCTCACCTAGTACTTCCTCACACAAGTCTCCTTTCCAAGCTCACTTACTCTCAACACTCTCTTCTCCAACATTTTCTCATCTTTTTGGAAAACCTCCACAATCTTCACCTTTGCCTCCACAACATAAAGATCAAATATCCCTCCAGCTGCACCTCTTTTACACATCTAACAATTAACATGTAATCCAATAATGCCCTTTGACCATCTCTCCTACTCACATATATATATAATCATGTATATCTCTCTTCTTAAACCAGGTATTCCCAATCACCGGTTATTTTTCAGCACACATATCGAAAAGCTCTTCACCATTTCCATGCACAACACTGAATATCCCATGCACACAAATTATACCCTCAACTGCTGCCTTACTCACCTTCACATTTAAATCACCCATCACGAATACCCATTCTCCCGCACCAAAGCTGCTGACACACTCACTCAGCTGCTCCCAAAACACTTGCCTCTCATGATCTTTCTTCTCACATCAATCTAGAATTTACTTTCTTACACTCTATCACACACTCCCACAACTGCTTCAGGAGTAGTGCTATTCCTTCCTTAGCTCTTGTCCTCTTACCAACCCCTGACTTTACTCCCAAGACTTTTCAAAAACCATTCTTCCCCTTTACCTTTGAGCTTCTTTTCACTTAGAGCCAGAGCATCCAGGTTTCTTTCCTCAAACATATTACCTATCTCTCCTTTCTTCTCATTTTGGTTACATCCACACATATTAAGACACCCCAGTCTGAACCTTCGGGGAGGATGAGCACTCCCCACTTGACTCCTTCTGTTTCCCTTTTCAGAAATTGAAATACAAGAAAGGGAGGGTTTCCAGCCCCCAGCTCCTGCCCCCTTCAGTTGCCTTCTATGACATGCGGGAATACATGGGACGTATTCTTTCTCTTTCCCCTATATATATGCTTAAGTTTACCATATACACTACATCATATATTTTGTCAAATTTTACAATATAACCAAATAATAACCTTATATTCAAATGATCCATTGTCATTTATCTATAAAACTCACTTTCATAGCCTTCCAGGTCAGCATAAAAATGGAGAACACGGCAACCAAAACACAGTACCCATACTCAGCAGGGACTTCAATTGAGACCATCTTGCAAGCTGGAAATTGAATAAAATCTCATAACAAAGGATAATAAAAAACCTTCACCAGTACTAAACTGCAAAACTAGTATGGGCTAATATCATATTCCATGTAATAAAGTTCTATTATCTCCATGAAACTGAGTAAAGCAATAATATCTCTTAATTCTGGGTATCAAACTTGTGTGTACACAACTCCCTAAATTTTCTGTCAAAGCAGAATAATGTATTAGGGTCTATAAGTAATATATTTCAGTTTTACAATAATATGACATGCAATTACTTTTGTATTATATCTTGTACTTTGTTCTGTTTCTCATTGATTCATTCCTGCATGAGATAGTTTTCATAAGTTTGCCTGTTCTGTGTGGAAACTAGTTATTGAGGTTTTAAACTGAGAGCATGCCAATGGGGTAGCTATGGTAACTATTAAGTTGCCACAGTGCATGATACACCTAAACATATCAAAGAAAATTACCCCAATCATGAAATGCTAGCCATAGAGATATCATCTCATATTCCAAAACTTAATCATTATCAACTTACAGCTTGTGACATACAAACTGTATTAAAGATGTGGTCGATCAATAGATTCTATCAAAAGTGTTGGAAACTGTAATGTAAACCTGCTGAGGCCATATGATAGAGACAATGCCCTTGGGATGTCTAGAAATTTAATATATGAATGCCTCTGCCCCTCCACTATTACCATCTAGTAATAGCTACATAAACTGATTATAGTTTGTCTTTGCAATATTTCACTGTTGATTAGGTATTTGTATATTCCTGATGGTGCACAAATGTAATATGGATCACCAAAGGCCTATAGACAAGCTGGTTTGTTTGTCAATGGGTGGAAAGTACAGAACTTTGCAATATCTCCACCTTTGGATGGCGTGTGTGAGTTTTCATTGCATACAGGTAGTATTATAATCTATTAACTGACTTTTTCACTGCTTCATAGTTCATGTGCATAGATAATTTCTAAAGGTTACTCTACAAAAATTCTGACTCACTAGGAGAAAGGGTGAGGGTACCTATGGCCACAGAAATTTGGATAACTGAAGCTTCTAAGCAACAGAACAAAAACCTCAATTGTTATTTCATAGTTCATAATAATAATAAATACACTATTACTAATAATAATAATATGTGGTAAGGGAGAAAGACAACCATACATGTTATAAGAAGTGACTAAGAGGAGGTGGAAGCAGGACTGGAAATCCTCCCCTATTGTACTATTACTTTCCAAAAGGAGGAGCAAAGCATGCACTTTTCCTCTACAGCTTAATCACCTGTTCTTGATCTTTAGAAAAGGTAGGGGATGTGTGGATCAGATTTTTTTTGGTAAAAATGTCTGTGGAAAAGTATCTAACAAAAGGTAAAAAACTGTATTTAGCTTTTATGGGTCTAAAGAAAGCATTTGACAGTCAAGTGAAATGCTTTATGGGATGAGTTAAGGATGTATGGGGTAGAGGAACATCTGATGGATGGTGTGAAAGCCTTCTATAGAATAGCAACTGCAGGTGGAAGAGTGGAGGAAGAGTTGAGTGTGAAGCTGGGCTGTGATGTCACCATGGCTTTTTAACATATATATGGATGAAGTGATGTAAGAGGTGAAAGCAAAACTAAGGAAAGGAGGTGCAGAGGTGTAGTGGTGAGAAATGGTGGTGAGTACCAAGCCTGTTTGTGCATGACACTTTGTTGTTTGCTGAGAGTGAAGAGGAGTTGCAGAAGGTTGTAAAAGTGTTTTATGATCAGCATAAGCATAGCTGATTGAAGGTAAATATGAGTAAAAGTAAAGTAAAGATGTTTGAAAAGAAACAGAGCAAAACTACAGATTTTCCAAAACACTGCAGATTGAAAGAATACAGTGCACTAAACTGTGTTATAGATATGGGATGGAGAAAAACTCGAAGAGGTGACAGCATTCAGGAGGAATCTTGGGTAAGTTTGGTGATATGGAAGGAGAAATAAGGGAGAGACCAGTACAGAGGAGAAGAGTCAAGTCCCTTAACAGAATAATGAAGGGTAGAGGTAGAAGTATGGAAGTGAAGAAAGGATTAAGGGACAGCATAGTCCTCCTGACCTGCGTAGCCAAAATATGGACATGGAATGAGTCACAGAGATCAAGAATTCAAGCTGTGGAAATGAGCTATTTGAGAGAAACATGCAGTGACTATGGAATGAAGAAAGAAATAATGGGGTGTATGAGGTCTTGTATGGCAGGGAATGCATAGGGAATGAACTGTGGAGTGGTAGAGTGGGTGAAACATAACACTCTCAGGTGGTTTGGAAATGTGAAAAGAATACAAAGCAAAAAACTAAAAAGGAGAGAGTATGAAAATACAATAAAAGGGATTAGTGTGAGAGAACGACCACCTGTGATACGGGGAAAGAGAATGAAAAGTACTGGAAGGAGAGAAATGGTGGAAGAATGCATGGAATAGTGTATGCAAGGGGGGCATGTAAGGACTGGGATAAGTTGAGAATCTTTTGCCATGTCCACCCACTTACTAAGAGTTCCCAGAGGGAACGGGCATCAGAGATATAGAAAGATAGAGAGAAATTATAGCTACAGTTGCTAATCTAATCAACAGTACCCAGCAAGCATCTTACAGCAACTTCAGACAATGATGTACAACAGTCAAATCATCAACAAAACAGAACTATTCAACATCCTCTAGAATAGTCTCTACATTAGTGTCACTTGCAACAATGAAGCAGGTAATACTTAACATGCTGCCTTAAGGTACAACTTTTCCTGAGGGAATTCTATTTAGTGCTTACAAACTCAACTCTAACTTTCTGTCTTTCAAAACTGTTGAATAAACCTGCCTCATAAACCCAAGATGTGGTGATTTTGTTCTGTAATACTAGTGTTAAAGGAATATAATAGCAGTTATGTAGTATGAATCTGAGCATCATCTCTTACTGAAGATTACTGAATAAAGGAATGGTAATGTGAGTTACGTATACCAGGGAAGATGTTGGGTTAATATCAAACTTTAAAAATCAACCTACATAAAACTCACCTAGTTGCCAAAATGATATTGGAAATTAACACATTAAATTCATTTGCATGTGGGGGATAGCATGGCCAGTTGCTGTGTTTTCTGTCTGTTGATATCCAGCATCATTTTTGTGATACTCAATCAGGGGTTAGACTGATATATGCCGTATGGTACACAAAAAAGAGAGTTGAACATTAATGCGAACCATAACTGATTAGGCAGTTAAGAAAGGTTTCGCTATGTACTTCTGAGTTTTTATAAATGTATTACCAAATTTTACATTATCTAATCCCACAGTCTCCTCTGATATAATAATGATGCCTTATTTGATACCTTTTAATACATCATAATACTCAAATTCATGCACTGCAACTCTTATTGTATTCGCTGAGCTCTACACCAGCCCTGCAGAACAAAATCAAGCAATACCCAAAACTGAGCAATGCGGAGCTAAACTAAACATTTACCAAAGTTTCACTTAGTTTTTTCAGTGATGAAGCCCACATTTCTCGTGATCTTTATGGCTTTCCCGGTATTATTACCATTCCAAAGGCCCAGCAAATGTTGTCAGATTTAGTTAGATTTGTCTGGATAAGGTTGGTTTGGTTGAAATTGTTTTGTCCAATGGCTTTTGATGTCCTCTGAACGATTCTGATCCTCAATTCTACCGAAAACTGGTGGATTATACCGTCTTCCTTACTAAGCGTTTATGGCAGGATATGATTAAAAATCACCGCTTGCAGACCTTAATTCCTTCTGAATATTATAAATTAAAACTACATTATACATAACACTCCACAGTCGAGTTCCCAACGCCCCTAAAACTCACTAATCACCCCTTCTGGGATAAAGCCTTGTTATCACTGAATACAATTCTGCTGGTCATGGAACCCAGTAAACCCTATTCCATACATCCCTTGGAACTTCAAAGTGTTCTGGGCAACACGTCCTGTGGAAAGGAGAAAGTATAACAAAATAAAATTGTTACAGTCAGCTTACTTACCTTGAAAGACGACTAAAATAATTAATGAGTAGGACTATCAGTCACACTTTAAAATGCCAGCTGATGTAATGACAACCAAACGTACCCTGACGGGGTCTTCGGTTCGGCGTCAGCTGATATATTATGGGTCGCCTCCCGGGAGGGTGAGAGCCGACCTATGGATTATTTGCATATTTAATTCCTGGTTCCTCATGCATCCCTCTGTATGAAAATAAATCTTCATGAACAACTTACCTTGAAACTTGATATTATATACCTTAAGGTTAAAGAAGTACATGGTGTACGTAAGAACAAACATGTGTAAATTCATTTCATGGTTACTCTTGTGTAATGGGTTACGAGTTAGAAAATAAACTTTTTTGGATTTTTTTTATAACGCACACAAACAAACAAACAAACAAAGACATTGGACGAGAGCTTTTGTATGAATAAAATTATCTTACTGTCCAACTCATCAGCTGACAAACCATAAATATCCTTGCCATAAATCCTTTAACCAATAAATTCAGTGTGCTGCTCTTCTAAATGTCATAAGTTTTGCTCCAACTGAATTCATTACAGTCACTTTGTAAACTGCAGTATAATGTGTATAGGATAAATTAATTTCTGAGTCAATACGTCGTCTTTGCTTCTGCATGTCATCCTTCCTTGCAATTGTATGTACCGGCTCTCTTCATTCATCACTTATCTCACATGCCACTAACCTACTTCAAGTAGTTTATTTCAGTAAGTTTAAAAGCGGAATAGATGTGACATGTCATTTTTTCTTCTTTTACTTTATGGATTTAAGGGGTGTGTCCTGTGCACACACATTTTTCATCATAGGAATATTATATTACAAGCACACCCAGTAAGATTACACTATAAAAGACATTGGAGTCTGAAGGGTCATTTGACCCTGAGGCGTTGCGCTGATTCACGGTGATAGAGCAAACTACGGATACTGAAACCATCCCTCGATATGTGATTCCTTCATTGTAGTAGACCTCTTTCCTTGCTGTACAAACGGTTGTCAGTGTCCACATTCATCAGATACACTGTCTACTAAAGAGTGGCCATGCTTTTACCACAAGAATACACATCTCTCATCTGCACTACACGCATCCACAAAGCACAGGATTGTAAGCAGACCAGCTTTCAAACTTAATCATTCACCTACAATTACGGAATAAATCTATTGAAATGATGTTGTATGACGATGAACACATAAGAGATATGATACCGATGCTGATCGAAGAACGTTGATGTCATAAGCATAAAGAACAGCTTTTGTTGTAAACATAAGGTGATTATGTATTGGTACAATATATGGATCAAAGTGTAAAAATTCTACAAATATAGCATTCATTCTACACGGAATGTTTTTTTTTTTTTCTGTAAGTCCAGTTCCATTTTCATGCCTATTTCTCGTGAATTTTGTGATTGTTCTGTGATTTGCATGTTGAGAAGGAGCCAGAGCAACTCACAATCGTCAGACATACAATGCAACGGTATGTAATGTGATGTAAAGAGGTACATAAGACATTCTACGAAGAGATCTCTTTACAACAACAGATTCGAAACAGCGTTGTGAGAACTGATTTCTCAACATGGTCTTATTGACTCAGACCCAAGGAACGCGACTCCAAAGGTGACTCAAATAGGTGACCCCTCTGTGGGTTAGACGAGGTCAGTTGAAGGGGCAACCAGTGAGTCAACGGGGATCAGCTTTGAAACTAATTTTACTCATGTCTAACCTAATTCAAATGTTAGAAAGGATGATCTAATCACTTATTCAATTTAAGGGATTTAATATAAGGAAGGTTTAGATGATATAAGGAATGTTTAGAAAAGGCAAATTGTTGCGATAGTTATACAACGAGAAAATACACACAACCGGACATGACCTAAAAAAAATTTAAGTTTAGACAAGGAGCTGACAGAAGAGGATTCCACGGAAGGCCTACAGTTAGAAGAGGATCCGTGAGTATCTGCGAGTATTTAATTAGGGCTTTGCAAGTGTTATAGATCTGACTTAAAAGTACAAAGGCTTATAGGAGGAGACATGAAAGGAGGAAGAGAATTTCACAGATTGGCGCTTCTAGGGAAGTATCATAAGAAAAGAGAAGTAAAATGATGAAGTGGAGGATCAAGTCAGGACCGACAATTTGCAAGTTTTCTCTTCGAATTATCTGTATGTCTTCCTACTTTTTAACACAATAATCCATGAGTTTCTGATAGTCTCTGATGTCTTCCACCAACACAGTCTCGAATGGACCCAGTGGTCTGTTGCAATAATCAACTGCCTTTTTTTCTAGCTTTGTGTCAACTGGAGAAACCTCTGAATGGTTGCCAATGATTCCAAACTAAATAACGAGATGGGAAACCTCTATCTTGATTAATAACATTTTTCCTACAAAATAAAGAAGCTTGGCCATATTGTCTCAAGATTTCCATGGGGAAAATAAAGTCAGATTAGGCTTCATAATGTGAGGGGTTCAGACCTGAATCCAAGTGATATATGAATTGTATCTTTAATGATTACTGTTTGTATGTTGCGGGGAGAGTGGTTTACGCTTGTGTTGCCCCGTCTCTTAACCTTGTAAATAAGTTCTGTCTTTCCTCCTATGTATGTATGCACGCACACACACACGCACACACACACACACACACACTAGCTTGCGCCAGGTACCCTATCATAAGCTAGGGTGTTAACACACAGATGTGTGTTTGTCTGCGTGTGTGTGTGTGTGTGTGTGTGTGTGTGTGTGGTGTGGTGATTTCGTGCCATAGTTCATAAGGAATTTTATCCTGATTCAATCAGTGGCCGCTAATCTGTTACTTGTATTGATTTCCGTGTATGTAATACTTAAAACACATCAGTTACCTTATGAATACAAAGCAACAGATAGAAAAATAACGCCGTGGTGGTTATTGGATCATATATGTTGGAAACATGGGTTCGAGCGCTGATGCTCGGATTCAGTATAAAAAAAAGAGAAAAAAAAACTCTCATGTAACTACTTTTCACCATCAAGGCCGACCTTCTTCATGGATGTAGGTGGTATTGGAGTGGTTTTGCAGTTACAAATTAATTCAACGTTTTCGTCTTTGTTTAGTTGAAAGTATATGTAGATAGAGACATGCTATACAGTCATTTATAGATTCTCCTGCTCAGAGAAATGAGTTTTACATAGTTTTTCGTTTCCGCCTCAGAAAATGAACCTAGTATGTTAGTTTCTGATTTCTACAGAGCCTTGAGGTAGTGTAAGATCTATGGTGAAATTACAATCTTCTTAAGCTACCCCTTAACTTTATTTCATATCATTCAAAATAATAAAAGAAAATGATAAAAATGAAAAATTGTAGGGTAAACTAGCAATAATTAAACATTCGCATGGCAATCTATCTGTTTGTAAATTTTATTACAGTGATGCACCATAGGGTAATCAGCAAAGGGCCTATTCATCTAATACTATTCTAAGTTTAAATGATACACAGAATTGTATGGCGAACCCTCTAGTAAGCAGAACCTGTATAACAATGTTGTAGTGTTGACTACCTCATCACATCCTTACAGTTAAACATTGATTATTTTCGGCACAGTATAGAAGGAAAGTGTACAATTGTGGGGGGCCCCATCTTGTGAACTTTCTGTGCCATCAATCAGTTCTGTAAATCCTGTATTCTACCAGCTTTCACCATTTCGTCACTCAGCTTGTTTCAAACATCGACCTCCCTCCTGCCGAAGCAGTGTTTCGTTACATCCTTTCCCACAGGCTTCTTTCTTGATATGCCGTCACTGCATCTCACGAGGATATGATCCAAGTCGACGTAACCAAACTGATTTAGAAATCTGAAGGCTGTGATATGGTCGTCCCTTACTCTCTCATCCTCTATGGCGGGCAATTCCAACTCCTCTCTGTGAGCTCAACTTTCTTAATTCAGTTATCATCTTTGTTGCTCTTCCCTGGACCTCTCTCAAAAAGAACTTCGTGTTTCTTAAGCGTATAGTCCAGGCTTGAGAAGAGTATTCTAGTTTTGGTCTGAAGTTCGCTGTGAATGGCTCGCTGAACATTCCTTACTCATGTATGTAAACGACATTCTAACATTTGCCAGTAGACAGTTTGACTCCCCGTCACTTTTGGTGTGGAGCTCTGGTGACAGATTGGACACAACGTCGACTCCCAAGTCTTTCTTATTTGCAAATTTCTGTACATTATTTTCTGCTCGAGAGCAAACCTACTGAAACCTTCTTTCACAGTGTTCTGTCTATATTAGTTTGCATTTACGCAGGTCGAATTTCATCAACCATCGTCGTCAGACATGTTTTGGAGCTTATTTTGGTCCTTCTGTAAGCTATTGCAATCTCTATCATACCTAATCTTTCTCATGACCTTGGCAATATACGGAAGTGTGTTCAGGTATGAGTCCAGCCCGTCCAGCAGGCCACTGATACAGATCAATAATCCCAAGGGACGTCACTAGTGACCTGTGCTCATTTCGAGAATGCTCCCCTTGACTTGTGTCTTTTGTTCCTTTCCACTGTGCTAACTGCTGTGTGGTGAGGCGTCAAACGCTTTCTAGCAGTCCAGACACGCACAGTGTAGCCAGCTATCTTTTCCATCTAAAATCGAGTACACTCTGTGAAAGATGTCCGAGTGATTTGTCGCACATGACCTCCTTTCTCTGAGTTCATGTTACCTCTCTATTGGGTAGTCACTATTTTGCAAGGCATCGTACATTTGTTTTCTGGTTATCTTTTCCAGCGTTTTACACACCATACGAATTAGGGAGAAAGAATTGCCATTCAGTGATTTCCCGATCTCCTTACTTCCGATTGCATATTTTGTTTTCTCCTTTTCTTTTTCACTATTCTAGCTAGCGACATACTGGAAGACACATCAACCGGTCTGTTGAGTGTATCTTTACGTTTCCTTAAAATACATGGAAATATTTGATCATAACTCTTACAAAGCTTACGCTTGCCTGGTCGAGCCACAGATTTTAGCTGGCACCACTTGAGTTTCTCCTCCTCTGCTTTGAAGATTTCCTGAAATACGTCTAGTTACAACGAAGTCCATAAGGGATTCCTATGGTCAGTTCTGCAGCGGAGTACATCTCAGGCACTGTAAGTCCGAATCCCTGAATAGCTCTTCGTTATAATCAAGTTACTGCATGATGGAAAGGTATTTATAAGCCAGAAAACACACATGCCCTCGATGCTGTCAGCACGAGATGATGTATTCGTCCCATCATCACTGGTTGCTGCCTGTCGGGTGATCAGTACAGCTGCAGACGTGGCAGTAGGTGCACGAGTTTAGACAACGTTTTGGGCATATGGTCTTTAGTCGAGTGCAGGGGAAGGATTGTCATCAGTGCCATTAGCATAAAAGGTTCAGGCAAAGGTGTTTAAAAGTTTCCAGGAATGCTACCCAGGATTCTCGGCTCCTGAATAGGATCAAGAGAGTCTCTTATGTCTGGTGCAGTTTGAGTGGCTTTAGAAAAAGCCTGAATGTGTCACATGAGCTCCATAATAGAGAGAGAAATAACGGCCAAAAAATTGGATTTTTTTAAAGCGTCAGCCTGCCAACTTTTTGTATTCACCTCACCGTGTTGTTCGCTCCATCAAAATACCATTAACTTCTTTTCAGCACAGGATTGAAATAATCTGTTATCAAGAGCAAGACTTTTGTAATGTACTACCTCTATCGCTGCTCAGCAAGGTGCCCCCTGCATCTGCATTCTCGATAAGGAAGTTTGGATACTTAAGACTTAACTGTGATTCAGCCATGCCATTCGTATCAGAAGATAATGATTCCGAGGATCAAGAAATTGACGTCACGAGCGGACTTTACTGTCTTGCAATAGTCTACTCTCCAACATATCGCCCACTCATGCTCACTGAGTTTATCATGGGACAGACCACAGCATTATCATAGGACTGACCACAGCATTATCATAGGACTGACCACAGCATTATCATAGAACTGACCACAGCATTATCATAGAACTGACCACAGCATTATCATAGAACTGACCACAGCATTATCATAGGACTCACCACAGCATTATCATAGAACTGACCACAGCATTATCATAGAACTGACCACAGCATTATCAAAGAACTGACCACAGCATTATCAAAGAACTGACCACAGCATTATCATAGAAATGAAAGAAATATCATAGCACTAACTTCTGACCAGTGTGGCTCACAGTTTTCCGTTAATAATGGATATCTTTCAACAGAAGACTCACCTTCTGTGTATCTGACCAAAAAAAGAAATGATAGAATGCTGTTATGTGAGCGTGGAATCTACAGATATCAGCGATAAAGAAGATAAGAATAATTTTTACGTGTTTTGTTCGTCGAACAATGATGTTAAAAACTCTCACCCAGTAGTTCACAATGCTCCTGTCAAATGACAGATAAGTGTCCTCCTGAGCTCAGACCATAAGTTCTATGATACCCATGAAATTTCTGTTCTTTTCAGGATCCACGCGATTAATCATCTCTTCCAAATGTTGGCCCACGGTATGCAAGGCACTCGATCACACTTATGATACTGTAAAGGCTATCTCATTTTCCCACGAAAAATTGATGATTTGTCAACATGTAACTTCTGTTCATCTGTCCTCCCATTAAGTTCTGATATCTTATGTCACGCTTATGTTTGCATCACGATGATTAATACGTAATCTTATGACACCGGAAATACGATCTCATTTGAAACTCCCTGCTGAATGAAAACAATTTGTGTTACACAAAATTTCATCCTAGTTCAAACAACCTATTTATAATTCAGTGTATTATCGTGGGATGTTTTTTTTTGTTGTTGTTGTTGAAAAGAACCCACCTTTGCTCCACTGTAATTACTGCCCTGATTTTTATCATCTATATTATATTTGTTTTCCATATTCATGTTATCACGTGTGAAGACCAAGTCCTATAATGATAGCGTATCAGTCCCGCTGACTATTGCATGCTTAGTGACGTATTCACACAGGAAATTCTACAGGAGACATTTCATGAATTCGTGTCTCCGTAACTTCCTGTCTGCGTAACATATTCAAATTCTCCCAGTCTGTGTCACTGTAGCTGAAATCCCCCATTACAAGGGCTCTACTATCTTTATTCCTTCGTTGTTCTCACTGTACAGTTGTCCTTCATCATTCCTCTTGACTTAGAGGATCGCAATTCAACCAGGACCACGATGTTTCATCTTCCCCACTGTAATTCATCAAGTTATACACAGTTGGAATGGGCTATCCAGCGAGTATTTCCCGGAAAAGGATGTTTTTTTTTCCCTTACCAACAGGACCAGTTCTTTGCCTCATTATTTCCCGCGTCCTTCCTTGATGCAGCATACCCTTCGACGAAGACTGGTCTCGACCAAATCCCCTTTCATAGTTTTAGTCTCCGTTATCAGAGGACATCAGGATTATCCTCCCTGACGCCGTCCACCAGCTTTCGCCCTTTACCGTTCGCTACCAGCCAGCCACGTCCGCACCGGTAATATGATTCTAATGCTGAGATTCTAATCGCTATCCTAGTCTCCCCGTGTTTGGGTTGGAAGGCTTTCTCGACCCACAGGCTCCTCCTGATTCCTCCAGTTTCTTGCTTCCTGACTGGATGCCTTTGCTCTTTCTCCCGTCATATTTCTGGCTGGTTTCTTCTTCACTTCCAGCATCTCCTTCAGCACCTCCTGACGACACTGCAGTGCCTCTCTCATTCGGGGAATGGCGCGCTTCTCTGCTATTTTGCACGATACGTTCTTAGTCTTGTTTCGTGTTTCGAGTCTACTCCTTCATCACCACACATGTGTCCTGGACAATCTTCGCGGGCGCTCCCTCTCTCTAACCTTCCGTCAACTGCCCCCCGCACACTTCCCTCACTGTCTGATCTCTGTCCGAGTGAACTGCTCTCCCATATGCGTGCTGGGACGTACTGTGTTCTGGCTGCTTGAGTCAAAGTCGTCAGATCTCTGTCCCACTTCTCCTCGCTGTCATCTGCAGAGCTCCTCCTCCGTCTCACGACTCTGCTCTCATTCTTATCCCTTGTTTCCATCAATGTTCTTCATTCACTTACTCCCTTATTTCCAGCAATACTCTTCATTCCTGTACTCTCTAAATTTTGTCAATACTCTTTATTCCTTTACTCTCTAAATTCTGTCAGTATTCTTCATTCCTTTACTCCCTAATTTCCATCAATATTCTTGATTCCTTTACTCCCTTATTTCCATCAATGTTCTTCATTCCTTTACTCCGTTATTTCCATCAATATACTTCATTCCTGCACACCATTATTTCCATCAATATTCTTCATTCCTATACTCTCGGGTAGACTGATATACCCCGTACAGTTCCCTAACTTACCCTGGTAGTCCATACATGTATTCACTCCAGCGCTGTAGGCATCCTGAAAATGTTTGATCCTGTAGTCGTGTTCTACCAGAGTTTCTATGGTTATCATTGTCATTTGGTACGTTCTGACAGTGCCACATTGTTGGCGGACTCCGCTTGCAGGTGTTAACGCCACGAACGTGAGAGTCGTCACCTTCGACGAGCCTGCATCATCATCGTCAGTAGACAGAGGAGCATCACTTTCGAGGGAACCTCTTTTGCCCAAGGGTCAGTCGACTCTTCCTTACTCGCTTTTGCAGCGTGGTGAGCCTCGAAGCTGCAGGAGTCGCGTAAAAGGGGTCCTTGGGTTTACGTGAAATGAGAGAGAGAGAGAGAGAGAGAGAGAGAGAGAGAGAGAGAGAGAGAGAGAGAGAGAGAGAGAGAGAGACAAACAAAAAA